>MCJB01001875.1:0-16300 GCA_002018475.1 Nicotiana obtusifolia
TTGAGATTCTACATGTCGATGTTGTTTGCAATTGTGCTACTTAATGAGCACAATTGATATGAGAATCATATGCTATGTTATGACGAACGATAAGAAAGAATGTAATTCACGAATGTGTTGTTATGAAACGAATGTGTATGTATATGTACGAATGAATGATTAAGTATGATTGAGCCGATGAAGAAAGAAGTAATGAAAATGATAAGAAAGAACTTAGGTCTTATGTGATTGAATATCTGTGAGTACTTGTATGTGATTGAATGTGTATGATCACATCTAGTGCGATTGAATGTGTATGATCACATATAAGGAAGGAATAATTGAATGAACTGCCTACGCAGTGTCTGTTTGGCACTTAAGGTGCAATATATATATATGAGAATATAAAGAACGTACACCGAGCCATAATGAATTGGCCGGGCTAATGACGATACACCGAGCCATAATGAATAGGCCGGGCTAATGACGATACACCGAGCCATAATGAATAGGCCGGGCTAATGACGACACACCGAGCCATAATGAACTGGCCGGGCTAATGACGACACACCGAGCCATAATGAACTGGCCGGGCTAATGACGACACACCAAGCCATAATGAATTGGCCGGGCTAATGACGACACACCGAGCCATAATGAATTCGGCCGGGCAATGATGACGTATATGTGATAATGGTAATAATGGTATTAATAAGTACAAGCCCAAGGAGGCATATGCTATTATAAAACTCGCAAAGGCGAGGTTATGATTATAGTTATAATATGATTATGAGCCCATGGAGGCATATTTATTGGTTGTCGTCCTATGAGGACGTATGTGCGGTAATTGTATAAATGGAATGAATATATGATGAATGTATTCGAACAATGTGCTTAAAAGTAAGAAACCCACAGTGAAGCAAGTGTAAATAAAAGAGATGAATACTTATGCATTGAAATATAATGAAGTCGTATGAAAGTAACAGACTTGTGATAATGAAATATGTCTTGAATCTCTGAAATGATGGAAATGAGTTCCATAATGCATATGTTAAAGGTATGTTGCCCTCGGAGGTAAATCCTAGTATTCATGAGTTGTATACTCCTATTGTATTGTTTATGTTATTGCCTTCAGTTATATATTCCTGTCTTACATACTCAGTACATATTTCGTACTGACGTCCTTTGTTTTTGGACGCTGCATATCGTGCTGCAGGTCCAAATAGATTGACAGGTGAAGCTCCTCCACAATAGGCTACCATACCAGTCCAGCAGAAATAGCAAGGTTCATCTTTCGGACTTGCTATACTTGGGTATGCTTTTGGTATATGTATATTTTGGGCATGTCGGGGTCCTGTTCCGACTAAGTATTTTTGTAAAAACTCCATAGAGGCTCATTAGACAAAGTTGTCAGTGTATGTATAAACAGGAGTTGGGCTATGTGTATTATGTTGTCTTGTTGGCATCGTATTATGTTGCCTTGTTGGCATCGTATTTATATTTTGTCGTACGATTTTGTATGTGAATGTATATAGCCCAGTGGGCCACGTTGTGGTTGCATATATATGTTTATGATGTGAAATACCGTTGTGACCGGTATAGTCAGTATTGTTGACAGGTATAGTGTCGTTATTGCCGTGTTGGCAAGTATGTGCACCTTATGAATAATAAGGGTAGTCATGTACAGGGTTCGCCGGTACTCTGCAAGCAGGGTTCGGTGCCCGGTCGCGGGCCCCCGAGGTTGGGTCGTGAAACATACGAACAAATGATCTATTTGAATTAAGATTTCATTGAATTGAATAAATAAATAAGCAATTGTTCCAATAAATAAAACATAATACTATAATCAAACCACATGGTTAATAGTATATCCTAACACTTATGTATGTTGATTCAAGATTGTAATTTTTAATTTGCTGAACTTCACATTAAAATTGAACTATGGTTTTCTTGAGCTTGCACAAACAATGTTTTTTGGTTTATAAATGGCTCTCTCATATTTTTAATTCCTTTTAAGAATCACTCAGCTGTAGTTTTATGTTATTTATTGATACTAAAATACTTGCATAAAGTGAGATTTATGAAAAGAAATACTATATGGTTTGTTAGTGGTGCCAAGTCAGCAATGTTAAGCCTGGATGTTGCTTACCAAGTATCATTCTAGCAGTTATTTGAAGGGAATGTCAATCTTTTTGCTGTCTAGTAATATTGTTTTAGGAACAATTTAATGTCAATCTTTTTTGCTGGTGTTCTGTTTTATGGATTGATGTTCTAAAATTGATCAATGGTTCTTTAGCTTTTAGATGGTCTTACACTTTTTCTGTTTTATCTGTTGTTACACGTATCTCTATTTACGCCCATGTCTAATTACCTTGTTATTGCTACTGTCTGTTTATTGCTTTATTTTCACTTCTTTTGAATCGAGAGTCTTTCGGAAACAACCTCTCTATCGTCATTAGGTAGGGGTAAGGTTTGCATACACTTTACTCTCCCCAGACCCTACTTGTGGAATTTCACTGGGTTTCTTGTTGTTGTTGTTGTTGTTACACTGTTTCTGTTTGATTGTAGTACTACCTCAATCTGTGACTTGAGCATCAACTTATCTAGTTATATATCAAGATATAGAGATGACAATAAATAGGAGGAAGCTAAAGGAAAACATTAACTCACATAAGAGGCTGAAATAACAAAACCAAAAAAAAAAAAAAATTGCTTCTGCCACTGTATTACACACAGCTTCCTGACTAAGAATTGAATCTCTGCTGCCTAGTAATATTTTTTTTTCATTTTTTAATTGTTAAATGGATAGACATTCAATTTACAATAATGCCAATATTAATCCGGCTCTTCAAAATTAAGGTTCAAAGAATCAACCGTTTCTCATAGGGACACTTTTTGAAGCGCACTGCTTTGCTCGTGAAGCGATGGCCCTCACCTCACCTTGCTTCACCGCTTTAAGCGACAAAGTGTTTATATGAAATTTAGTGTGCGAGTAATTTAGATGCTAAGTTAGTATTATGTTTTAGCATATGTTTTAACTCTAACATGCTCTTATTTGCTCAGGAAGTATAACCTTACATCCTCCTTTAATTCTTATGTCAACATCCGTCCCTGAGATTTCAGACAGATTATCAACAAATATTTATATATCTCGAAACAAGATAATTATTTTTGTTTTGCATTTATGTTAGTTGCATTAATGAATATCAATAGTTTCAAGCTCATAATTTGTTGTTGTTGTTGATGTTGTCTATATTAGAAGCGGAAAACAATGAGCAACATCATAGCAGAACAAGACAAGAGAACGACTGATGGGGTCTATCTCATTCAAAAATCAAAGTAATAGGCATGTGCCTAAGGAAAATATTTGGCTGAAAATTTCTTTGGTTTGGTAGTCAACTTTATCGAATTGTCAACATTGAAGAAAAAGAAGAAAAAGTGTGTGCAAATTGTCAAATATAGTAGGCTTTAGAGAGTGAGGCTTAAGCCATATGTAGCAGGTGATTTCGGCACTGTGATAATGGGTAACACAAGTTACTCAAAGATTGCGGGGATTGGTGACATTTGTATCAAGACAAATGTCGGATGCAAATTGGTTCTAAAGGACGTGCGACATGTACTTGATTTGCGGATGAACTTGATCTCGGGAATTGCCTTTGACCGAGATGGATACGAGAACTATTTTGCAAATCAAAAGTGGAGACTCATCATTGGTGATTGCAAAGGGAGTTGCTCGTGTCACGTTATACCGGACAAATGCAGAAATATGCCAAGGTGAATTGAACGCGACACAAGATGAGATTTCTGCAGATTTGTGGCATAAAAGGATGGGTCATATGAGCGAGAAGGGATTGCATATTCTTGCCAGGAAATCATTCATTTCTTATGCCAAAGGTACAACGGTAAAACCTTGTGAATACTGTTTATTTGGTAAGCAGCATAGAGTCTCATTCGATGTCTGAAAGAAAATGAATATACTTGATTTGGTATATTCTGATGTTTGTGGTCCAAAGGAAATTGAATCTATGGGCGGTAATAAATAATTTGTTACTTTTATTGATGATGCTTCACGAAAATTATGGGTTTATATTTTGAAAACCAAAAGATCAGGTGTTTCAAGTTTTCTAGAAGTTTCATGCTTTGGTGGAGAAAGGAAGACATGCCAAAAGCTAAAGCGTCTCCAAAGTGACAATGGAGGTGAGTACACTTCAAGAAAATTTGATGAGTACTGTTCGAGCCATGGGATCAGATATAAAAAGATAGTTCCTGGAACCCCCACAACACAATGGCGTAGCCGAAAGAATGAACCGCACCATTGTGGAGAAGGTGAGAAGCATGCTCAGAATAGCTAAACTGCCTAAGTCATTCTGAGGTGAAGCAGTTCAGACAATGTTGCCTTTCACATCCCAAAGAGAATTTGGACCAACAAGGAGGTGTCTTACTCGCATCTGAAGGTGTTCAGTTCCAGAGCTTTTGCACATGTACCACCAACGGAGCAAAGAACAAAGTTGGATGATAAATTTGTTCCCTGCATATTCATCGAATATGGAGATAAAGAGTTCGGATACAAATTGTGAAATCCTGTAAAGAAGAAGGTCATTAGAAGCACAGATGTAGTCTTCCGAGAAAGTGAAGTTGGAATTGCTGATGATATGCCAGAGAAGGCCAAGAATGGTATAATTCCTTATCTTATTACTATTCCTTCTACGTCTAACAATCCACAAGTGCAGAAAGTAGGACCGACAAGGTTGCCGAGCAGGGGGAGCAACCTGGTGAGGTTATTGAGCATGGGGAGTAACTTGATGTTGATGTCGAGCAACTGGAGTACCGCACTCAGGAAGAAGAACAACCTCAACCTCTAAGGAGAATCAGAGGCCAAGGGTAGAGTCATGCAAGTACCCTTCCACAGTGGATGTCCTCATTAGTGTGAAGGGGAGCCAGAAAGTCTTAAGGAGGTGCTATCTCATCCAGAAAAGAACCAGTGGATGAAAGCCATGCAAGAGAAGATGGAATCTCTACAGAAAAATGGCACGTACAAGCTGGTTGAACTTTCAAAGGGAAAAAGACCATTCAAATGCAAATGGGTCTTTAAACTCAAGAAAGATGGAAATGGCAAGCTGGTCAGATACAAAGCTCAATTGGTGGTAAAAGGCTTCGAACAGAAGAAAGGTATTGATTTTGATGAAATTTTCTCACATGTTGTCAAAATGACTTCTATTCGAACAATTTTGAGCTTAGCAGCTAGCCTAGATCTTGAAGTGGGCAGTTGGACGTGAAAACTGTATTTCTTCATGGAGATTTGGAAGAGGAGATTTATATGGAGCAGCCAGAAGGATTGGAAGTAGCTGAAAGAAAATACATGGTGTGCAAATTGAATAAGAGTCTTTATGGATTGAAGCAGGCACCAAGGCAGTGGTACATGTAGTTTGACTCATTCATGAGAAGTCAAACATACATAAAGACCTATTCTGATCCATGTGTATATTTCAAAAGATTTTCTGAGAATAACTTTATTATATTGTTGTCGTATGTGAATGACATGTTAATTATAGGAAAAGACAAGGGGCGGATCGCAAAGTTGAAGGGAGATTTGTCCAAGTCATTTGATATTAAAGACTTGGGCCCAGCATAACAAATTCTAGGTATGAAGATAGTTCGAGAGCGAACAAGCACAAAGTTGTGGCTGTCTCAGGAGAAGTACATTGAACGTGTAGTAGAACGCTTCAACATGAAGAATACTAAGCCAGTCAGCACACCTCTTGCTGGTCATCTAAAGTTGAGCAAGAAGATGTGTCCTACAACAGTGGAGGAGAAAGGGAACATGGCTAGAGTTCCTTATTCTTCAGCAGTCGGAGGCTTGATGTATGCAATGGTATGCACCAGAACTGATATTGCTCATGTAGTTGGTATTGTCAGCAGATTCCTTGAAAATCCTGGAAAGGAACATTGGGAAGCAGTCGAGTGGATACTCAGTTACCTAAGAGGTATTGTAGGAGATTGCTTGTGTTTTGGAGAATCTGATCCAATCTTGAAGGGCTACACGAATGCTGATATGGCCGGTGATACTGATAATCGAAAATCCACTACTGGATATCTATTTACTTTTTCAGAGGGAGTTATATCATAACAGTCTAAATTGCAGAAGTATGTTGCACTTTCAACAACTGAAGCAGAGTAAATTGCCGCTACAGAAGCTGGCAAGGAGATGGTATGGCTCAAGCAGTTTCTTCAAGAGCTGGAATTGCATCAAAAGGAGTATATCGTCTATTGTAAATATCCTGCTGATATGTTGACCAAGGTGGTACCAAGAGACAAGTTCGAGGTATGCAAAGAACTTGCCGGCATGCACTCAAACTAGAAGACAGTGCTACCTCCTCTAGATGAATGAAACTGGAGGGGGAGATTGATGAGGTCCATCTCATTCAAAAGCCAAAATAATAGGCATGTGCCTAATGAAATTTTTTTTGGTTTGGTAGCTAACTTTGTTGAATTTCTTTGGTTTGGTAGCCAATTTTGTTGAATTGTCAACATTGAAGAAAAAGAAGGAAAAGTGTGTGCAAATTGTCAAATATAGTAGGGTTTAGAGAGTGAGGCTTCGGTTATAAAAGGAGAGCTTCTGCTCTCATTTCTACACACCAACAAAGAGAAAAAGAAAGAGTGAGGTTTCTAATCGTGCTAGTTCCTCTGAATTCATATTAGGTCCATGCTTCAGGGATGGAGTTCCTTCAGAGCTTGTGCCATTTTATCCCTTGGAAAAAGGAGAAAAGCTCCTTCTGCACTCTCTGGAACCCGGGTGGAACGAAGGCAGAACTTGGAAGGCATGGCCATATCCGAGTAAAACGTGGATTAATTGGATTGATCGACTTGAGAAGGAAAAAGGGGAGAAGTGGAGAAATGCTGGGATATATGATGCCATTAAGCTTTCTAAAATTGATATATCCTTTGACAAAAACCTTCTATATGCTGCCTTGTGCTTTTGGTCAATCTCAAGTAACTCCTTCCACTTTAATTTTGGCATGATGGGTCCAACTGTATTGGATATTGTTGCTTTGACCGGGCTTAGGCCTCATGGAGAGGATATTAGCGCAATCCTCTGCGCCCCTAAGTCAACCTTTACTTTACCGAAGGGCGAGAATGGTAAAAGATTATCTTATGGGAAATTTCTTGAGCTCTCGATGAAAGAGGGCGATGTAACAGAGAATGAACATATCTCTTTCCTAATTATGTGGCTTTGCAAGTATGTTTTTTGCAATGGTTCAGGAAGGGTAACAAAAGAATGCAGCGAATTAGCCATTGCTCTTGCTGAGGGCAGGAAGCTTGCTTTTGCTCCTTTTGTATTGTCTCATCTGTATCGAGGTAGAGATTTAGTTTTGAGAAGGTTTGGTTGTGCAGGGGGGCCCTTCTGGATTCTACAGCTCTGGCTTCAATCTTATTTCCCTGAATATGGACCCTTGACATATGAGCCACAAAATTGTCCAACTTATGGTATTTCCCTGGCTCAAGGCAAGTTAAAACACAGAAGTTTCCAGGAATGCTTTAAATTCTTTTATTCATGCTCCTCCCGAAGTCCCAGCCAGTTCACTCCATTTTCTTCTAGGACCCTTGGTTTCGAGTGGCTGAGATTGTCGCTGCATCATCGCTGCATTACATCTAGTAAGCAAGATCTAAGCGACATCTGGTCCAGTTACCTTATTGCTCGAGATCTCCATTACGGCCTTGTAGGGCAACTCAATTTTCTGCAAAGCTGGAGTGGAGTATTACTCTCCAAATCAGTTTGCACGACAGTTTGGCATGACGCAGGCAGTGCCTCTCCCTCCTTATCAGCCTGCCAATACTTCATCACTTGGTAGAATTATTTTCCATTCAGCAAATTGTATCCAAGAAGTGGATTCAAAGTTTGTCCAATTGAAGAAAAAATATTTTCAGCTGTCCACTTTGATGCCAATCCAAAATGTACTCCATCCTTTGAGTCCTGGTGGTTGACTTTCATAGGCAAAATTTTATATTACTTTTATTCTTATGTGGGTAACTATAATTCTTTTATGATAGTGTTCAATTTGGAATTTGTAATATGGCCATTAATTTGGCTTATTTTCAAGTGGGGGCCAAATCTTCATGACATTTGCCATGACATAATATCCACTAAAACAAAATTTGTGGACCAAATTTTCATGACATTTGCCATGACATAATATCCACTATTAAGTCAAGGATTTCTTGCTATAAATAGCGAGTTTCTCCTTATTTGAGAACACACCAATTCAACAGCTTTTTACTCTTGTCTTTCTTTCTCCTCCTTTATTTCATTATAGAGTATTTTGTAAGAGAGTGTGTGTTAGAAAACACTAGTATGAACCCTTTCTTTGGAGTGATCTTGTGAGGTTATTCTCTTGGAGTATTTGAGATTAATTACAATATTTACTCTAATTTTGTACTCTCTTTTATACTCTTGTTGGTATAGTAAATTTGCTCCTATCCGCTTGTGGACGTAGGTCACCTTGACCGAACCACGTTAAATTTGTGTCTTCTTTATCTTCTTTAATTGTCATTATTATCAACTTGCATTGTCTTTGTTATTGTTACTATAACGTTGTTTGGCTAAATTCCGCACTACCCAATTTTCCGATCCTAACAGAATTATATCCACGAGTTTCCAGTAACTCAAGTACAAGAAGAATTTAGGGGTCGTTTGGTACAAGGATAATGTGCGATAAGATGTGAATTTAAATTTATACCGTGTTTGGTTAGCAGTATAAATACTGCCAACCAAACGGTATAAATTTAATCTCAACTTAATCCAGGATATCCCATCTTATCCCACCTTATCTCATCAAACTTGGAATTACTTTATCTCACCTTCCATATGGTATAAATTAGTCCTGAAATTATAATCCCGAATAATTTAGTCCGCGTACCAAATGACCTTATAGTAGTGCTGATGAGGAAAGTGAGTACACTTGCTTCACGTAAAAGTACTTTTAAAAAAGAATCTTTCTTTTGCACTAGGACGATGCACCTGTATCATCTTTGCAGAAAAGTAGGAGCAAAGATTCTGTTAGACGAGACTTAATTGATGATCATTCCAAAATAAGTGATGCTGAGGACTTCTTTGCTCGGGTCGCAACACAGCTTCAAGATGCTAAGTCCCCGGGAATTGATGTCAAGTCACCTGCACTAAGAATGTCTCGATACTCAGCCCAAGTACTTAACAAAACCAAAGCTGAAGTTCAGAAGTGTTGGGAATAAACCCCCTACAGAAATAATGTTCACAGTAATAAAAACGGAAAAATAATGTAGTACCGAGATACGGTAATTAACAAGAATAAAAGAGTGACAAAGACACCAAGATTTTTACATGGAAAACCCTTTTGAGTAAGGGAAAAAACCACGGCCCGAGACGAGCAATTGATATCACTATAGCAAGGAATTTTACACTTTGTAGATCCGAGTAAATACTCCAAAGACCACAACAACGCTCAAAAGAAATAACTCTTTCTTGATATTTTCACCTCACTACAATATCGCTCACTCTTTATTTTTGCTCACAGACTTGTCTGTGAAACCTTACTCTTTTTTTCTCTCTTTGTTGGTGTGTAGAAATGAGAGTTGAAGCTCTCCTTTTATAGCCCAAGCCTCACTCTCTAAAGCCTACTGTATTTGACAATTTGCACACACTTTTCTTTCTTTTTCTTCAACGTTGACAAAGTTGGCTACCAACCAAAGAAATTCAACAAGGTTGGCTACCAACCAAAGAAATTCAACAAAGTTGGCTACCAACCAAAGAAATTCAACAAAGCACATGCCTATTACTTTGGCTTTTAAATGAGATGGAACTTATTATGATGCCTTTGCACGACATAGTTCTCCCTGAAAACTCTTCAGTTTTAGTGGCTGCCCTTCCTATATAGGCTGCATCACCCAATCTCTCGGTTGAGAAAGTACGTGTTTTGGAGGAACTCGAAAAGAATCTCCCATCCTTATTCTCTGATTTTCATCAGGCGAAGAGGCAGCAGAAAGAGTATAGCAGTAAGGTTGCCAAGAAGGTAATCCTGATCGATGAGCTTACTAAAGGGCAGGACCTTGTCAATGATCTCAAACGCCACCGCTGTAGAATTGATACTTCTATAATTTCCATCAGGAGTCAAATTTCACAGTTGAAGACAAAGCTAAAAGAAGAAAAGATGAAAAGGAGAGCCATTCAGGAACAAGAATTAAATTTGAAAAACAAAAATTCTCCCAAGTTAGCTGCATTAGAAGAACTGGGAGCTGAATTTCTTGATTCAGAGAAACAGCTAGCTGATTCTCTGGCTAGCAAGGCAGAGGTTAGTTGGGCAGACTACAAACAAAAGATAATTGGCTTGGGAATGTGAAGTTGTGTTGAAGCCTTTAACGTGAATTAGAGCAGAACTGCTGTAAGTAATGCACGTAAATAATTTCTTTTGCTGTCTTATGAACTTGCTTTTGTGAATAATCTGGACTTAAATCTGTAACTTTGTTACTGACAATGGAAATATTTAAATGTGAAGGTGTTTATATGGCAACGGGCGGGGCGAGAGAAAGCCTTGCTTGCCCTACTTCATCCTGTTTATGTTAATGTGAAGGTTTCAGTAACTTTGGTACTGACAATGGAAATTTCTCAGTTTTCCTTTGATTTTCTCTCATTTTGCCTGTTAAGCTTCTTCAAAATTTCCATTTTAGGATGAACTGGCAGTTCTATCTCCGTTCTTTATAATGTAGGACAACTAGTCCTTTAATATTTCAAGAAGTAGGGGATGTTTTATACTTCAATACCACACAAGAGGGGTGATTTGTGTGGTGTTCAATTTTTCGCATACACAAATTATAGAAGGACCTGATTTTTCTACGTGTTACTTACACTACAGTTGCGGAATAATTAATGTAGAAAGTAAATGA
Organism: Nicotiana obtusifolia; assembly: GCA_002018475.1. NCBI lineage: Eukaryota > Viridiplantae > Streptophyta > Magnoliopsida > Solanales > Solanaceae > Nicotiana > Nicotiana obtusifolia. Next base: position 10,894 of record MCJB01001875.1, read on the forward strand.
CACAAGTATTTTTACGTGGAAAACACCTGATTCAAAAAGCGAAAAAACCACGACCTACTATCCAGTAGGATTTTTTCCAACACTTCACTAAATCACAAGCCAAAAACAGCATTTACAAAACTCTTTGTAAACCTAAGGATTACCTCTAACCCTTTGTGACAACTAGTCTCTAGCTGTTGCGACAACTGCAAGTTAAGTCTAACTTAAATACTACACTCAAAGTACCTAGTACAATTGTTCCTAGATAAAGTTGAAAGGTACAACTCAAAAGTCCTACTACAATGAAACTAGAATAAAATACAGATACTTGGAACTGGTTCTTCTATCTGGTTCATGTAGCTTCAGGTTCGCACACTTGAATCACACAGGAATTGCTTGCAAAATGACTTGCTATTTTGCTCTCAACTCTCGTTTAACTTCAGCGTTTGAGTGTGCCTGTAAAATAAGAACATCCTGAAATATATAGAGCTAGTAGAATAGGAAATAATTAGAAGTGTAATGCTTTACTCTTCCTTGGTGGAAGAGTTCTAGTTATCTTCAACTTATAACTCCTTCCTTATTTAGGATAGAGTTATCTTCGAGTAATGAGTCCTTCTCTTTTATCACTTATGCTATCCTTTCGTTCCGGAGATATCAGATATAATCATTCAAGCTTATCTCCTTCACGTGCATGTCTTGTGCTCGAATCTGCCCGTGTATGTGTACAACATTGTATACGGACCTAGTTTATACTTGAGTTCCTTTGTTAATCGTCAAAACAAACTTCACTTAGGCTAACAGTAGGGTTTGATATGGATTTAACCCTTCGACAAGAGTAGAAAAGTGGTACATTAATCCTTATAATCCATAGTGCAAAGGGGAAGCCCAGTGCACAAGGTATCCCGCCTTTATGCAGGATCCGAGGAAAAGTTGCACCCCAAGAAATTAAACTTATATTATATACGTTAACAATGTTTAAAATGTTAGGGGTCGTTTGGAGGGTGCATAAAAATAGTGCCGAATATGGTGTATTAGTATGTTAGTTATGCTGTGATTATTTCTTATCGACTGTTTGATTTAGTCATGTATTAAAAGGTTTTGAAAGGGAAATTCTATCTTTATACATGCTTATCCATGTATTAAAAATCATGGTATTGCTAATGCCATGGTTTGCTATGTATAAAAATAATATGATGCTTAAGCAAACTCTTCACCATTTCAAAAATCTCCGTCATGCCATCTGTGTAACCATGGGGGCTAGAACACTGGTTATAGGTTCGATCGAACCCAGTAGCTATAATCAAAACTCTATATTTGTTTTAAGAAATTCGTTGGATATGTATAAATTATTAATTTAGAACTCAGTAACTCAAATAAAGTAGAATTTCGAACCCTTAAACTTCAAATTCTGATTCCGCCTCAACGTGTAACAATTACAAAATGCTGAAATAATCTTGGCATTCTTCAGATTTTGCATGGAACCTTTGAATAAGTTTTCTTGCAAGGCAACTATAAAAACATCTCCTGATAAAACAAGAAGTTTAAATTAGTTTTTTTTTTCAAATTTAAAATATGCATCATTATTTTTATACTAATGGATTGTAAAAATAGATTTACATAAATTAAAATAGAAACACGCCGGAGTATATGAAAAAGAGAGAAAAACCCTTGTGCTAGCTATGAAATCAAATGTGAGAAGACATGAAACTATTGGTGGCAATCTTGTTAAAAATTATAATAGTATATTAAACTTGTTTTCATTAGTTCACATTTATATTAAATATGTTTAGATTAGTTCATATTAGTTCATGAACTAAGTTAGTGTTTTGATGCATGTGAACTTCATTATGAGATGTATGAACTAGTGTAGACTAATGTGAATTTAGTTAATGTGTTTACATGGAAATTATGCTAGATATATGTAGTAAGAATCCTATAAATACCCATGTACTCTAGCCATTTGGTGTAAGTCAAGTTGATGAAAAATATTATTTCTTCTCCACTTTTAAAGTGAGTTGTGAGTGTTTGACTATTTTATTGTCTCGCTCTCCCAAATTATTTTTCCAATATTTGGTATCAGAGCCAGTGTGATTGAAGACAACAAACTTGGAGAAAAGATGACGAATTCTAACGGAACACCATTCCAAGTTCCTATGCTTACAAAAGAGAATTATGGAAATTGGTGTATTCGAATGAAGGCCTTACTTGGTGCCTATGATATTTGGGAACCGGTAGAGTCCGGTGTTGATGAAGTAGAAGATGCCGCTGCCACAAATAAGAAGGATCAAAAGGCACTCACTCTCATTCATTAAGGTTTGGATGACAAGATGTTCGAGAAGGTTGCAAATGCAACAACCTCCAAGGAAGCATGGGATATTCTTCAAACTTCTTTTAAAGGTTTGGACAAAGTGAAAAAAGTTCGCCTCCAAACTTTAAGAGGAGAGTTTGAATCATTGCATATGAAGAACAGTGAATATGTTGTAGATTATATTTCAAGAGTTTTGGCTATTGTGTAATGACTCGTTTTACGCCCCAATTTATTTCTTTAATTATATTAGTTGAAATTAAGTTGAGAAAATGTACTCGAAGAAAATTGGAAAGAAATGAGACACATGGTCTCGTTTGCGAAAGTCTAAGTCACAAAAGTCAACCCGAAAGTGACTTTTGAGTTAGAAGGCTCGGATTTGAATTCCGACGACTCGACTAGCTTCGAGATAGTATATATGACTTAGACGAGTGACCGGAATAAATTTAATAGACCTCGAACAGCGTGAGAATTGAATCGAGGAAGTTCGGAATACCGGTTGAAAGGTCGAATTTTGATCCGGAAGTTGGAATGAAATTCCGAAAGTTGCTGTAGGTTCCTTATGTAATTTTGGACTTGCGTGCAAATTTTCAGACCATTCGGATGCCGATTGGTCGAGTTCGGATCGAAGGATCGAATTGAAGATNAAAATCGCTTCAATCCGACCTCCCTAGCTCAAGATATGTTAAAATGAGCAAAATCCCGTTTTATAGACCCCTCTCTGCCTCCAGCGCCACGGGGGGGCGCCTGGCGCTGCCCACGGCGCTGCGTCCAGTGGCCTCCGCGACCTTCACTGCCTCGGGCGCTCTGGACGGCGCCGGGCGCTGTCCTGGGCGCTGTCCAGTGCGCTGGAATTTTCCCCTGACATAAAATAGGCATAACTTCTTCATACGATGTCCGAATTGGACGATTCTTTTTGCTATGGCTCCGAAATTTCGATACGGATCTAATGATTCAAACAAAACTGAATTCGGAGTTCATTTACTAATTCAAATTTCAATTACACCAGAAGCGCGACGTTTGTCGCTTCATGAAGCGACAAACTAAGTCCCGTTTATGATCCAAAATTCACCCGAGACCCTCGGGACTTCATCCGAACATGAACACATGTTCTATAACCTCATTCAAACTTGTTCCAATCATTGGAACACTAAAACAAACATCCTAAGGGTAATTCCCCCACACAAGGTGTAATGACTCACTTTATTTCCCCGAGCTATTTCATTATTTATATTGTGTGAAATTAAGTTGAGAAAATGTACTCGAAGAAAATTGGAAAGAAATGAGACACATGGTCTCGTTTGCGAAAGTCTAAGTCACAAAAGTCAACCCGAAAGTGACTTTTGAGTTAGAAGGCTCGGATTTGAATTCCGACGACTCGACTAGCTTCGAGATAGTATATATGACTTAGACGAGTGACCGGAATAAATTTAATAGACCTCGAACAGCGTGAGAATTGAATCGAGGAAGTTCGGAATACCGGTTGAAAGGTCGAATTTTGATCCGGAAGTTGGAATGAAATTCCGAAAGTTGCTGTAGGTTCCTTATGTAATTTTGGACTTGCGTGCAAATTTTCAGACCATTCGGATGCCGATTGGTCGAGTTCGGATCGAAGGATCGAATTGAAGATCCTTAGAGTTCATAGGATTGCCTCAGATGCAAATCCAATAAAACGTTGGTCATTTTAGTGTTCCAATGATTGGAACAAGTTTGAATGAAGTTATTGAACATGTATGCATGTTTGGGTGAAGTCCCAAGGGTCTCGGATGAGTTTCGGGTCGTAAACGGGATTTAGTTCATCGCTTCATGAAGCGACAAACGTCGCGCTTATGGTGTAATTGAAATTTGAATTAGTAAATGAACTCCGAATTCAGTTTTGTTTAAAGAATTAGATCCGTATCAAAATTTCGGAGCCATAGCAAAAAGAATCGTCCAATTCGGACATCGTATGAAGAAGTTATGCATGTTTTATGTCAGGGGAAAATTCCAGCGCCCAGGACAGCGCCCGGCGCCGTCCAAAGCGCCCGAGGCAGTGAAGGTCGCGGAGGCCACTGGACGCAGCGCCGTGGGCAGCGCCAGGCGCCCCCCGTGGCGCTGGAGGCAGAGAGGGGTCTATAAAACGGGATTTTGCTCATTTTAACATATCTTGAGCTAGGGACGTCGGATTGAAGCGATTTTCGAAGCGATTTTCAAGGAAAACATCAGGGTAAGTGTTCCTTATCACAAATCCTTCCTAGATCATGATTCCATACTCATTTACATCATGAATCCATGAATCTATGGAAGAAAAATCAGATTTTTTCTTCCAAATCTTCCAAGAACGAAAATTAAGATTTGAAAGCCAATCCGATGTCGGAATTTGATAATTTTTGTATGGGTGAACTCGTGGGGAAACAAGGAACCCGTCGATGTAAAAATTTCTGAATTTCGAGATGTGGGCCCGGGGCTCGGGTTTTGCTAATTTCGGGATTTCTTGGTATTTTTGATTGTTTTTGCTTGGGCTTTGTTCCCTCAACATATTGTGATGTATTTGTTATGAATTTGGATAGATTCGACGCACGTGAAGGCCAATTTGAAGGGCAAAGGCGTCGTGGGTTAAGGATTTAGCCGGTTTGAGGTGAGTAATACTTGTAAATGACGTCCTGAGGGTTCGAAACCCCGGATTGCACCTCATAATGTTGTAATGAGGTGAGATACATGCTCGGTGATAAGCATGGGTTGTTATGTATGGGGATTGGGACTAGGTCCATCCCGGTTGATAGTATTTGCTGAGTTCTCGACTGAAACTCGATTGATATTATTGTGATTGGGCTGATTGCCATGTTTGGGCTACGCGCCGATTTATTTAACCCTTCAAGGGTGATTGTTGTTGTATGTGTATTACGATGTTGGGCATACCGCCGGTTGCGTGGACCCTACGAGGGTGTTATTGGGCATACCGCCATTGTTGTTGCATGAAGCATTACATCAACTTGGTTTTGAAACACATACGCTGTTTTTAAATGTTTATTTTTATATATATGGATCGGGTGATACGCCGTCACAGGTCATGGCTAGGGTTGACTAGCATGACTAGCATTGCATTGCATAGACATGCATGGATCGGGTGACACGCCGTCACAG
>MCJB01001876.1:0-13823 GCA_002018475.1 Nicotiana obtusifolia
TATTAGTGCATTAGCTAATATTATATCGAATATAGCTTATATATATATATATATATATATATATATATATATATATATATATATATATATAAATGTAAAGTAAAATTGCATATAATAAATCCAAGTGGTCTGTCCTTTTTTAGAACTGTGCATGACTAGAGTTTAGTGCATCAGGCTGTCCTTTCTGGCTAATGCTTTTAAGGGTCGTTTGGTAGGCTGTACTAAGTAAAATAATCTCTGTATAAAAATTTAATCCGTCCAATACAATATTTGGTTGCTCAATTCAATTTATGCATACCTAATACATGGATTACTTATACCTCATAGGAGGGCGTAGCTAATACCAAGGGATTACTAATCCCTGCATTAACTATACCTAGATAAGACCCTAAAATTATTAAACCGCCCCTCAAACCCTTTTCCTGAATTTCTTTATATACAGAAAAAAGAATATTCAAGGGTATAATTGTAAAGAAGATTTTGTAAGTTTTAAACCAAACACAAGCTTAGATTATACATTGCATAGCTAATTTTTAATACAGTGAACCAAACATTTGATAAAAAATAATCTCAGCATTACAATCTCTGCATTACTAATACCTGCATTACTAATACATGTATTACTAATCCCTGCATTACTTGTGTTCATACCAAACTACCCCTTATACTTATTTGTTATTGGATTTGGCTGGCTCCTCTATAGAAGAGATTCCATTAGATCCGGTGAGTAAACAAGATACACATTACTTGCATCTTTTTTTGTTTCTGCACTTATCATATTTTCATGTTGACCATTACTATTTTATTTTCTTGATAATTTTCTAGGATATATTTTTTATGCTTGTTAATCTCAGAGCCTCCCGTAGCATAGCCGAGACAACGACGGATTCTTTGTCCCTGCAGAGATAGAGTGACAAAAGTTTTTTTAAAAATTCAATTATAACTAACAGAATAATAACGTAGGAAAAATTAAGTCAGAGCAAGAATGAGATTTGTTTTCTTTTTTGTTCCACAATATTCCAAGATAGAAATTAATTTATTATGAAGATGAAAATTTTTGTATATACAATTTAGAAACAAATAGAGCTGTATATATTTGCTCAATTATTGGTTACTTCAACATGTCTCAGTCTTCAAATAACATTACTTTCTCCATCTTTCCTAAAAAGAAAAAAATTGATTTCCAGATTGCCCTTAATGAAATACTAATCCTTTCCCTTTTAGCGGAGAACCCGTTAGTCATTATGGAAATGCTCTGCTACTTAGTATTCCTATAGCCAAACAACCAAAACCAAATGGTAGGTCATATGTACTAATACATGGCGCCTTTTTGAGGTTCTTTGGAAGGGCAACGTAAGACTAAACAATCGATGTCAATACGATTGCCGTCCGCCAACTAAGGTCCCCTCCGTACATTAGATTAGATTGTCAGTGCCGTACGGGAAAACCAATGTCGTGAGCAACTGAGAACAGAAGAGAGAATTGAGAAACAAAAGTTTGATTGTATAAATGAAAGCTGTTACAGAAAAGCTACGCAGTGTCGAGGGGGAGAAATACCGGTACAGAGAATTGTTTGCTTGCTAGAAAGTTTTGAATGCTTGATCCCCCTAATAATGCTTAAAAAAAATAAACCAAAATTACATGACTTTACTTAAGAAAGGTGTAGATGCATACTAAAAGAAAATAAAGTAAACCTACTTTATATTTACAATGAAAAGGACTTAGTCTTCTACAATATAGAAACAAGTCCGTTTGCAGCAACTTTATCATTAGCATCAGAATCCGTGCTCGACGTTGTCTCCGCGCGCGATGCTGTGGACATTTGCCTGTGACTGGATGCTGACGCTGATTATCAGTGGTGTGGCGGGGGACGAGGTTGCAGCAACTCGAGCTTGTGCAGAAAGAAGTGTCTTTTTTGTCTTCACAAGCTGACAAGTGACATTGGCCTTGTTGCCATGGAAGATTGAAACATACTCATAAGTCATCAGCCACATCACAAAATCCTCAACTTGATTAGTTTTCCACTCCTTTTGACCCTTATTATTACATGCTTTAAAAATTGCACCTTGAAACAATTTTAGGTATTGAGAATGTTGACTTCCCATTCTATTCAAGAATATTACAAACAATTTCTAACAACACCACCATAACATCGCGTTAATCCCAACCAAATAGTTGAAATCAGTTATATGAATATATCACTATTCACATTGTTTTATTTAAGATTTACGCCTGAATGAGCATGTTTCAATGTATTGTGTAATATCGAACTAGTTTTACATTAATTGGTTGTTATTAATGCACAATAACCCTTTAATTTTAATTAATCTGAATCTTATACCGATAATATGAATAAGACGTCACGAGCAAACTTCAAAACAACTACTATATTTACATTAAATCACTTACATTACAAGTATCTACATTGTCGAATATACATATTTTGAATTAGTGAGTATTCTAAGGGGCCCATATATCTAAATATTTCCCCCCAACACCCCCCAACACATCCCAATAGAAATTATAAAATAAAAAATAAAAAATAAAAAAGCTTTGAATGCCACCTTTCCCGTTTAGCCATTATCTTTTATGTCACCTCTCAATGTGACAAAATGTAAAAGGGTAATCAAAGATATCTTCCTCAGACCCCCAAAAAGACTACTAGTAGTTATAAAAAGTTGTAGCAATAGAATGACAAAGCATGGGAGCAAAGGAAATTTGTATGGTCAACAAAATTATTCTTTTGTCAAGTAATCAATTATATTGATTCTTCGGACGGGAGCTTCACAAGTATTTTTTGTTTTTTTTGTTTTTCACCTGATATATAGTACTCGTTTTCGGATTTTATTAAATTTCGATTTGCGTCAAATTTTTTTACATTAAAAAAACGCTCCCGAACAAAAATAACACATGCTGCACAAGTTAGTAAAGCATGTTTTGCTTTCGCTTCTACTTTAATAGAGCTTATAATAAGTGGCCAATCTCACCATGCCAATTATACCAGAGACATGAAAATATGTAAAGAGTAACATGGCCGACTAAATCTGGATTCATGTTGGAGAATTGCATATTGGAAAGTATAGTGCTCCCAATAAAGATGATTTTATACCCAAAATTCGAACTCGAGACCTTTAATTAATGATAAAGAAATACTTACCACTCCAATACAACTCTTATTGGTATGGGTGATCGTTTTCCAACCTTTTTGTTCAAGAACCCCAAAAAGCACGTGTTACCGCGATGAGCAAACGGTAATTTGCTTGTATTTTATTCACAATAAATTCTTATTCAATCTCAATGTATTTAAGTTGTGACCTATGATCAATGAAGTATTTTTATGAGTTTAAATTCTAGTAAAAATAAGTCTTAGGTGTGGTTTCTTTCGAACCTATCAAAGTTTTGGTAGACAATGTTAATCTAGTGTGTGTGGCAGTGAGAGATAGCAAATACCAGTTGATGTAAACAAGATTGCAGCTAATGTTGGGTTGCCTATTTCTTCAATTACACAGCCCATTAATTAGTAGCATTACTATTTTTCATTCTTTGTTATCTGGGCCCAATTATATAGTACCTGACACCAGTCCAAATGTAAGTAAGTGAGTAAATGACGATATACCTTCAGCTGTATCTGGAACATTACAGATTGAATAAGAATAAGAAAATATCTTCCTTCTCCCTTCTCTCTCTTCTCTCCCGATTTAGGGTTTTCTTCATTTCAAATTTCTTTCGATTAACTCCGATAATAGAGTCTAACATGGTATCAAAGCACTGCAATCGATCCGTCTCGCTCAGAGCTATCGTTCGATGGTAACCATCAAGTTTGGTTCGCTGATTTTCGTTCACTACTAAAAAAGGGAGAAAATCGACCGCCAAAACCGACTGATGTTGGTCGGTAATTGGCAAAAATCGACTGAAAACTGGCCCATTCGTGGCGGTTGATAATCGTGAGGTCGGTAGAGCTTACCGACCGACTTTGGTCGGTATTTTCTAACCGATTTCGGTCGGTCAATTAAATTTCATAAAAGAAAAAATTGCCAAAAAAAAACGATCGAAGTCGGTCGGTATTTTAATTATGTAATTAAAAAATTCACCATCAGGGAATCGAACCTGGGTCTGTACTATGGCAGGATACTATTCTACCATTAGACCATTGGTGCATTTTATTTTGAGACTGTTTTATATCATTTACACTCTTTAATTGCATTTTCGCGCGAAAATAGCCGACCGATGTCTGTCGATTTTATTAAAAAATAAAATTACCGACCAAATTCGATCGGTTTTTTAAAATGACCGGCCGAATTAACCGATCGATTTTGGTCCTTTTCAATATTAGTTTTAATTTATATTAAATGAAAAATCGACCAAAGTTGGTCGGTTTCTTGAAAAATAAATTTTGCAGGACGCAAAAATAGTTTCTCCCATTTTTGCGCCAAAGAAAACCCATCAAAGTTAGTCGGTTTCGTAAAAAAAAATTAAAAAATAAAATATTTTAAAAAACAGACCGACTTCGGTCGGTTTTTCGGCCGATTTTTTGACCGACCAAAATCGGTCGGTCGACCGTGATCGATTTTTGCTGAATTTCTAGTAGTGGTTCAGAACGAAGACTTTTCGGTCGAAACGATCTGGAAATTTCTTTGAAGTTTTTCGTTTGTTCCTGCTATTAGAAGACCTTAGCTTCTTTAGGTGTGCGAAGAAGGAGGGTAAAAACTCTATTCTCTCATTTGCATATGAAAACCTAGGTGAAATTAGGGGTTGTTCTGCTTGTTAAAATAGGGCTTCTACTGTATTTTTTCTGTTCACCTACGACTTGTTATCTTATAAGTTTATCATTATGTCTGAATATAGGGGGTCCCTCGTCTACTGCTGATGGTTTTTTCAAGTTCACTTTGGACTCGTCTCACGCTTTCTATGTGCATCCTTACGATAGTCCTAGAAGTCAGTTGGTTTCTATGGTTTTCAATGGAACTGGTTTTGTCCATTAGCGTAGTAGCATGCTTACCTCCTTGTCTGCTAAGAACAAATTAAGAATAGTGACCGGAAAAGTAGCTCAACCTCCCCCTAATTCTCCCTTCTGGGAACGATGTAATGATATGGTAAAAGCTTGGATCACCAATTCATTGACTAAGTAGATAGCAGTGGGTGTCATGTGTCTCAACGCTGCTAGAGAAGTGTGGAGTGACATAAATGTGAGGTTTGGGCAATCCAATGGATCCAAATACATTCAAATCTAGAGGGAAATCAGTTCTACCTCCCAAGGTCTTCTATATTGCCACTTATTTTACTAAAATGAGGGCTTTATGAGATGAATTTTGAACTCTGCTTATGTTGGTCCTACATGCTCTTGTAGAGCATTACCCAAATTTATTGAAGAACAACACCTTTTTCAATTTTCAAGTAGACTAAATGAGTCTTACTCCACTACTAAGAGTAGTATCATAATTATATCTCCACTTTCTTCGATTAGTAAAACATATTCTTTACTTCAACATGATAATAGTCAAAAAGAAAATCAGCCTCCAAATTTGGGTTTCTCGGGTGATTCAGCTTCTTTTTCTGCTACTTCGTCTAATTCCAATTTTTTGGGGTAACCACTAACATAATGCAAAGCCTTTCAATCAAATGATCAACTTTGATCAAACAAGAAAATCTTCTTCTATGTCTTGCAAATACTGCAAGAAACCTCGGCACACAGTAGACAAATGCTATAGGCTCCATGATTTTCTCGTTGACATCAAGTTCACTACGAACAAGAGGCATGCTTCTTGTTTGCAAGTAGAAGATAATATTGCTCAAGTGGGTCCTCCAGTCAACCCAAATGAACCCACAACTTATGGTTTCAGCAAAGAGCAGTATCAGCACCTCATCTATTTCAGCAGGCTCACATCTCCACTGAAAATCATCCTTCCACTTCTGGTGGCAATGTTACCTATGCCAACTTTGCAGGAGTGTGTCACCTATCTGTAGATCAATTACTTGTAGTTAATTCTGCAGTTCAATGTTTGTCCGCTCAGTTAGGAAAGATACCTTGGATATTAGATTTAGGTGCAACTAAACATATGACCTCTAATAAATAATTCTTACACAACTTACGACCTTTACCTAAGTCTTACTGAATAACTCTACCAAATGGCAATAAAAAAGTAATCTCCACTAGCTCATTATAACTTAAAACAGATATTATCTTGCAGAATGTACTGTTGGTTCCTTCTTTCCAATTCAATCTTATTTCTGTATATCAACTTCTTTCTCAATTACAATGCTTAGTATTATTTAGCAGTCATTCTTGTTTTCTACAGGGCCCTTCTCTGAAGAGGCCATTTGAATTGGTAGAGCTTCTTATGGGTTATATATCCTGCTCCCTGACATGTCTTTTTCTGTGACTCCATCTGGTAATGCATTTAATGTTTCTAATACATGTACTGTTTCTAATTCTGTTATCCCCTTCCCCGGTCCCTCTTGTACTTCTTCCACCAATGTTTATAAAATGGAATTATTTTTGGCATCAAAGATTAAGTCACATACCTTTTTATAAGATAAAATCAATTTCAGTTTTATCTGACATAATTCCCTCTAAACAGTCTTTCTCCTGTTCTGTTTGCCCTATGGTTAGACAGCAAAGACTTTCTTTTCTTGAATGTCATATCAAATTCACTTCCTCTTTCCAACTGGTTCACCTAGATCTCCGGGGTCCTTAAAACACCAAACATACAATGATTTTAGATACTTTCTCACCATTGTTGATGATTTCTCTAGAGTAACATGGACCCACTTATTATCATGTAAAAGCAATGCCTTTACAATTATTAAAGCTTTCACCAAAATGGTCCAAACTCATTTTCATTCTTCTGTTCAAACTTTCAGAGCTGACAATGCTTTTAAATTTGGTGGGAGTTCTGAAGCAAAAGCCTTCTTCTCTGAAAATGGGATCCTTTACCAAATTACTATTCCTCACACCCACAACAAAATGGGATGGTTGAAAGAAAATACAAACATCTTTTGGAAACCACTTGAGCCCTGCTCTTCCAATCTCATCTTCCTATTAAATACCAGGGTGAATGTGTATTGACTGCAACTTATATAATAAATAGGATTCCCTCTTCTGTCCTAGGCAACATATCTCCTTTCCAAAAACTTCATGGTGTCTCCCCCTCTTATGATCACCTCAAATCATTTGGCTGCCTATGCTATGCTACTACCCCAAGCCTGGCAGGGATAAATTTCAATCTAGGGCAATCAAATGTGTATTTTTAGGCTATCTTTGTGGTAAAAAGGGATATAAATTACTTAATCTCACCAATCATTCCATATTCTACTCTAGAGATATGGTATTTCATGAGCAAATCTTCCCTTATTCTTCTCCATCTCCACCTGCACAGCCCTTTCCTCCTGTCCCTTTTGTGGACAGTGTATCTTCCTCATCTATTCCTCTTCCTTCTCCTCCAATCTTTCCGTCAGTACCTTTTGCTCCTCCTTTTCCTTCTATTTCCTCTTCTTCCTCTGCATCTGGTTCTCTCCACTCCATCTCTTCTACCCCTCATCTAACTCTTCTACACCCTTTCCTTTGCCACCTTCTCCTCCTCTTAGGAAGTCCACTAGGGTCTGTCACACTCCTCGTTACCTCAAGGACTATGTTTGTTCTTCAGCCCTTACAAAACCTGCTTCTGACATCTCCAAGGTTTCTCATACTGAGCTGCAGATGCAAGAACCTCTTTTTTACCAGCAGGCTGCATCTCATCCTGCTTGGCAAGAGGCCATGCTACAGGAATTTAAGGCTCTAGATGTAAATCATATCCGGGAGATTGTTCCACTCCCTTCTCACAAGAAGCCTATCCCATGTAAATGGGTTTATAAAGTCAAACAAAAGTCTGGTGGCTCCATTAAAAGATACAAAGTCAGGTTGGTCATTCGAGGTGACACCCAAAAGGAGGGAATTGACTATACGAAGACTTTTTCTTCTGTTGTTAAGTTTACCACCATCAAGTGCCTTCTTGATATGAATAATGCCTTTCTTCACGGTGATTTCCATGAAGAGCTTTACATGAAGCTTCCACCTGGTCTCCAGATTTCTGCCCCCATGGCTTCTGGTTCTTCTCCTCTGGTTTGCAAGCTCCTAAGTCTCTTTATGGCCTCAAACAGGCTTCTAGACAGTGGTTTTCTAAACTGTTTAAAGCTCTGCTATAAAGAGGCTACATTTCTAGTAAGAATGATTACTCACTCTTCACCAGGTCTTCTCCTTCTTCTCTTACTGTCATTGATGTTTATGTTGATGATATATTACTTACTAGGATGATATGGATGAGCTTGAAAATTTGAAATCTTTCTTGGACTCACAGTTCAAAATTAAGGACCTAGGGTCTATCCATTATTTTTTGGGTCTTGAGGTATTTAAGAATTCTCAAGTGTATTTGGTTAGTTAACACAAGTTTGCCTCTGACCTCTTGAATGAACTGTCATCACTTCTCTCCTGTTGTCACTCCTCTCGAGTCTTCTGTCAAGCTCACTCCTAGGCCAAGCCCTTACTGATCCCAGCCTCAACAGAATTCTTATAGGGAAACTAAATTTTCTACAGCATACTTAACCTGACATTGCATTTTCTGTCCAGCATTTGAGCCAATTCCTTCAGGCTCCTCAGGTTCCCCATATGTTAGTTGCTCTTAATGTTCTTAGGTACTTGTTAAATAATCCTGGACAGGGTATTCTTTTATCAAGGTCTTCTGATACATCACTTGTGGCCTACGCGACTCTAATTGGGCTGCATGTGCTCAGTCTCGCAAAAACATCACTGATTTCTTTATTAGTTCTGATGGGTGTCCTATTTTATGGAAATGCAAGAAGCAGCCTACTATATCTCTTTCCTCTGTTGAAGCTGCGTAAAGAGCTTTGAGGAAAGTTGTAGCTGAGGTTTCTTGGTTGGTTCGTTTATTTGGTGACCCGGACTTGGTCTTCTCCTCTCCTATTCAGGTCTTCTGTGACTATCAGGCTGCCTTGCATATTGCCAAGAACCCTGTAAAAGGACCAAGCATATTGACATTGACTGTCATTTTATTCGAGATTGTTTGCAGTCTAGTTTGATTTCTCTACACCATATTCCTACTGCTGATCAGCCTGCTGATATTTTGACTAAGTCTCTTGCAGGGCCTCTACGTTACCAATTTTCTTGGCAAGCTTGGAGTGGCCTCCCCCTCCAGCTTGAGGGGGGGATCGTGTTCGGCTGCCTATTTCTTTTGTTACACAGCCCATTAGTTAGTAGCATTACTATTTTTCATTCTTTATTATCTGGGCCCAATTGTATCGTACTCGGCCCAGTCCAAATGTAAGTAAAATGACTATATACCTTCAGCCGTATTTGGAACATTACAGATTGAATAAGAATAAGAAAATATCTTCCTTCTCCTTTCTCTCTCCTCTCCCGATTTAAGGTTTTCTTCATTTCAAATTTCTTCGATTAACTCCGACAATGGAGTCTAACAGCTAACTCAAATACCAACAATAATAACAACAACTATGCATAAGTCCATCCCAGACTAGTTAAGTCGGCTGTATGAATCCTTAATGTCATAAATGCTTTGTTTAGGCGTATTATATTTCATATATGAGGATTCATCGTGGAACAATGACAAGTTTACATTAAGTGCAAATCTGTCCCAACTTTCTTCCTTTATCAATTGTGAGATCGCCAACGTGAGCAAGCACTTACCTGCAGAATTTGACCCGAAACATCAACGTTATAAAAAAATTACCGATCTTATGATATATTTAAGGATTTCTTATTTCTTTGGTGGTATTGCAATTTATTCCTTGAAGCGCTACAAAAGCGTTATTAAACACTACCTAAAGTAATATTCAATCAAAAATTAAAAGGTATTCCATTTCTTAACACTAATAAAAGCATAAATATTTCTTTAGAATGAAGCTTTCGTACTAATGGAAATAAAAATTGGAGTCAAATATAGGACATTTTATAAACATGTAAGAAAAAAGAAGCTGAGGTCGATTAGAAGGTGCAGAAATAGCTAGAACTGAATGCGGAAAGTATGGAAAAACATCTCGTAATGTATTTAACCAGAAAATAAATTATGCTCCTGCAGAAGTATCTACTCGTTACGGAATCTCAAGTGTCAAAGTGTGGATTTCATATAGTAAAAAAAAAAAGGGACGTGCTATATCCAAAATAAAAATAGGAGAATTCCTTTGCAGCTGGGCAAATTTTTTACCTTACTTCATTCTTTATTTCTACCTAGAATGTGGTACTCCTAGCTGTTAATAAACAAAGAGGAAAACAAAGTGAACATAAAATATTAAAACTAATTAAATTGAGTTTAATTTTAAGGCGTGGGGTTGTCTGTTTGGTTAGTGGCATGCGTATATAATCTCCTTAAATCATGAAAGAGAAGTGAGGTTAATGATAGATCTTTGATATTAGTATCAGTTTAATTAATTTAATCTAAATAATAGATTACTCATTATGTTTATTAGATTATCAAAATTAACGTTAATCATAAAGATATATTTATAATTTATTTATAAATGATCTAATTTTATAAATATTTTTTTAAACCATCAACCTATAAGACCTAAAACTCTATATGCATGCTATTATAGGTCAAACTACGTTTAGAACTTTTAAAGTTTTTATACTATCATGGTATATAACTTTTATATAATTTAAGTGACAGTTTTCTAAATAATTACTTGTAATTACCTCTTATTTAACCTAATAATGTGAAAATTTATTTATATTGTCAGGGAATAAAAATTAAATTCAAGGAAAAAAGTGGTTGTTGCTGGTGGACATAGGTGGAGCTAGGGGACGGAAGCAATGGCATATCTAGAGGCTAAGATGTGGACTTTCGGGAACCCAATAGCTTTTACTTAGACCTTGTATATGTATTAAAAAATTCATTAAATACCTATAAATATTTAATTGTGAACCCAGTTATTAATTTGAGATTGCCGTAGGAATGTACAAACTTCAAATTCTGATTCGTCTCTGGTCAAAAGGTGGTTCAATCGAATCCCTTTTACCAAAAAAATACATTATAACTATAAGGTCAAATTTTATGTTTTTGTATATATATGTTAGATGATGAATTTTCTTAATTTTTTTTGAGCTTTTTGAATCTCTTTGGTAAAAGTTCTGCCTCCGTCACTGCTGATAAAATGCCCCAGCAGCAGGGGCACGTGGATATAGTGCGTTAGCGACGGGTTCAATTGTATCCATAACTTTCGACATGGAGTAAAAATTATTAAAATTATAAATATAGTAAATATGAGTCCATAACTTTAAAAATATAGCAAATTTAATGCTAAAATCCTTAAAAGTTGAATTCATAAAATTTAAATTCTTGATTCGCCCGTACTCGAAAGAGTGTGGGTTAGAGGGGGGCCATGAGGGTGCATAAAAGTGGTAGCAAAACCAAGAGCTATGTCCCCAAATGAAGACTCAAGGCAAGGCCTCATTTGGCGCCGGTGTCTCCGCTTATGTGTGCGTTATTATAACATACTTTCATGAGCTTATGCTTGCTTTTTTGTGTGTGTAAAATTAAGTAGTGTAATTAGTGTGTCTTTTTCTTTGTGTGCGTTTGTGTGAAAGAGGAGATGATATTTTGTGAAAGTTTGTACACACAAAAAATAATTAAACAACACTTTTTAGAAACTTCTTTCTACACACTTTTGCTGACATTCTGCACACCTGTTTCCAAGATTAAATTTTCATCCTTCTCTCTAATATTGAAAAATTAATGCACTAAGGGATCGTTTAGTACGAACACATGTAATGCAGGGATTAGTAATGTAGGGATTAATAATGCAGAGATTGTAGTCCTGAGATTATATTTTATCAAGCGTTTGGTTCATTGTATTAAAAATTAGTTATGCAATGTATAATCTAAGCTTGTGTTTGGTTTAAAACTGTACAAAATCTTCTTTACGATTATAACCTTGAATATTCTTCTTTCTGTATATAAAAAAATTTAGGAAAAGAGTTTGACGGGCGGTTTAGTAATTTTATGGTCTTATCCAGGTATGTTAATGCAGGGATTAGTAATCCCTTGGTGTCCTTGGTATTAGCTAAGTCCTCCTATGAGGTATAAGTAATCCATGTATTAGGTATGCATAAATTGAATTGAGCAACCAAATATTGTATTGGACGGATTAAATTTTTATACAGGGATTATTTTACTTAGTACAGCCTACCAAACGACCCCTAAGGATAGTTTGTTTTGAATAAGCTGCACCTAAGATATAAGATTAATTATACTGATAGTAGTTATATTGTGATTAGTTATTCTGATATTATTTTATATTGACTATTTGGTATGTTGTATTAATCTTGGGATTGCCATTTTTACTGATTTATCCATGGATAACTTATCCTGAAATTACTATTCCACCATTTGGCAGATATAAGTCCGGATACTATTTTAGTCTTGAGATTAGTAACCAACCAAAGAATAAGATGTCACTAAATTTTTATCCCTAAGATATTTTTGTTGATCCATTGTACCAAATGACCTCTAAGAGTTTACTTATACATAGACAACTTTTTTTTAATTTTTTTTTTTTTTTTTTGCATTATCAATTCATCCAATGAATACTTATAGATAACATTCTTAAAAAGTGATATTCTTATTTTAAAAATAAAACAGGTTACTCGCAGGACCTAAGGGTCGTGGATAGAGGTGCTTTTACCAACTGAGCAAGCCTGATATGCTAGTATTTCACTAGTACTATCGGTGTAAATGAGCTAAATTCAATTCTGATATGCTATTATCCGTTTTTAGGTGTGCTTTCTCATGTCTGAAAGGACATATACATTGATAATTAATTAGATGCGTAAAAGGTATTAATTGTTTGTAGTTTCAAAGGTTATAGATAAGCCAATGTAACTATTTCATTCTCTGATCAGATGATTAATAACATGCAAGCGTGATCTGAAGAATGATTATTAGAAGAATAATAGTCAGAAAGAGGAGTCTACCAACAAATAAAAAAGGTCATTTGAGACTTGTTTAATTTGTTGGAGAATAATTCATGTGCATGCGCAAGAAGCCAAAGGAGTAAGAGAAAGACTCTTTTTCTTTATCTGTGTGATTTTTTTGGGTATTTAAATAGGATATATTGAAGGAGAGTTTTGGAGTAACGATAAAGTTGTTTTTCGTGTGATTTATAGGTCATGGGTTCAAGACGTATGTGAAAGCAGTCAGTAATGTTTGTATTAGGGTAGACTATCTGCATCACAACTCTAGGGGTGCAACCCTTCTCCCTGGACTCTGCTTAAATGCGAAAATACTTTGTTGACCGAATTTTTTGGATATTTAAATAGGATATATTGAAGGAGAGTTTTGGAGTAACAATAAAGTTATTTTTCGTGTGATTTATAGGTCATGGATTCAAGACGTATGTGGAAGCAGTCAGTAATGTTTGTATTAGGGTAGACTGTCGACATCACAACCCTAGTATAGGATATATTGAAGGAGAGTTTTGGAGTAACAAATAAAGTTGTTTTTCGTGTGATCTATAGGTCATGAGTTCAAGACGTATGTGGAAGCAGTCAGTAATATTTGTATTAGGGTAGACTGTCTATATCACAACTCTAAGAGTGCAACTGTTCTCGCTGGACTCTACTTAAATGCGAAAATACTTTGTTCACGGAATTATTATTTTTCTAAGGAGGATATAAGAATGAAGAAATCATAAAATAATTAAGTTGCTACCTAATTGACATCATTCTCTCACATTCTTCTCCTTCTCATCCCAAGGCAGCTGCTAAACCCTAACCCCTTTATACATCTCTTCCTTGCCATCATTTCTTCCTCCCCCCC
>MCJB01001878.1:0-13815 GCA_002018475.1 Nicotiana obtusifolia
ATGGTATTTCCTTTTGTGGCATCTATGTTTAGGAGAAGAGCGTTTTCTCCTCCGGGAAGACAGAGATCCATGGCGTGATTTTGGACTCGCCATGCCATTTGGTGGTGAAGGGTAGCTTGTATGGAATCTTTGGCTTGAGGGGCTCCTTGGATTTGGACTTGGATTTTAAGAGCTTCGGTTAAGTAAGGATCATAGAGGGACATATTGAAGTTTGGAAAGATTGTTATGAAAACAGTTCCGGCATTCAAGGTGACTTCGGCAGTACCTAAGTTTGCATATTGGTACTCCAAATATCTGGTATCGAGAAGAGAAAGGCGAGCTACCACCGGCTGACCTTTTCTTCCGTGATAGGTTAAGGCAATTCTGATTGCACCAAAATGGATATGGGTAAACCCATGCTCCCTCCGTTGCCTGGGGAAATCGTCTGGAATTTGAAGGGTGATAAATTGTTCTTCTCTGGTGGCGAGGATGGGATGCTGGTCAAGTTTTGACGCCGCAACGTATTCTTTAACTCCTTTTGATCTATGTTGGACAAGAGAACGTATTTGGGTCCATGGTGCAAAGGATTTTTTGGCAAAGGCTGAGTAGGGATTTATAAGGGGTAGTTCGGTGGAAGACACTTTTTGTTCGCCTGGTAATATATCGATTTCATAGAGGTAGTCATATTTTTTGGAAAGGGTTTTATACAGAGTAGGGGACATATTCATTTTAGCTAAGGAAGACGAAGATGGAAAAGACTCTGACATATTTAGTAAACTGTTCCTCCCTCCGAAAGGATGGGCTGGCTCTGATACCACAGTATAAGGAACAGAGCAAGAAACTCCGTGAAAGCAAGCTTAATCGTAGGAACGAACCTGAGGCAACCTAATCGAATGCGACAGGGAGGCTGCAGACGCGTATAAGGAAAAGGGAGCTAGGCCTGGAGCAGTTTAGCCTTCGCAAACGCGACTCATGGCCCACGAATGCGAAGGATCAGGGGTCTGAAGGCTTCGCGAACGCGATGAGGATGTAGCGAACGTGTAGAGAAAAATCATTGAGGCTGCTGTTTTTTTAGTCTTCACGATCGCGAAGGAGCTTCCGTGATCGCGATAAAGGGCTGGCCTGGGCAGAATGGTTTTAAATCGGGATTTTTCTCATTTCACTCATTTTCCTCTTTGGTTGGGCGATTTTTGGAGCTCTTGGAGGGAAGATTTTTATCATCCATGTCAAGGAAAGTAATTCCCCCATATTGTGAGTTAAATACATGGTTTATATATGCATTTAAACATGAAAAGTAGTAGAAATTTAGGATTTTGATAGAAAACCTAGAAATTGGTACTTTTGGATTTTGACCACGAAATTGGACATCGAATTTGGAATAAATTATACATTTGAGTTCGTGGTGTTATGGGTAAAGTTTATCTTCAAATATTTTTGGAATCCGGGCAGGTGGGCTCAAGGGTTGACTTTATTGACTTTTCGAGCGGAGTTGAAAATTATTGTAAATTGATTAATTATAATGTTGGGATATATTTTTATTGGTTTTCATGATTGTTTGACTAGTTCGGATCGATGGACATTTGGTTTGAGGTGTTAGAGAGGCGTAGGAGCCGGTTATGGAACTTCGAAGTGAGGTAAGTGTCTTGTCTATCCTTGTGAGGAGGAAACTACCCCCTAGGTGATGTAATTGTTATGTGCTACTAATTGTGGTTGTTACATATGCATGAGGCGACGAGAGTCCGTACATAGCTAAAGCATATTTATGTCCGGGTAAACTTAGGAATTTATCATGTAATATTTGAATTATATGAACTCATTCTACTGGCTTAATCAATTGAATTTATAATTGAAATTGACTTAGAAATATGTGTATATATTAGGTCGAACCTTATCACTTTGAGTTGTTTGCAAGTTATTTGGGAAACGGTAAAGGTTATATTAACTTTGTGCGCGTGTACTGCATTATAAGCACGTGTCTCGTAAATTCGATAATTTTCTTCCTTTCTTGTGGAGCAGGCTGAACGCGTCGACAGTATAATAGATGCATCTATGGTCCATGCCACTCGACCCTCGACAGTGTACACATTATTCTGGATTGGGCCGAACGACCTCGGCATAATCGTGCGTGGCAGTCCGATTCACGAGATTATCCTTCCACTGATGCCTGACATTTTATGTTATTTTCTTATCCATTTGATACTGGTACTTGATACATCTGAGGTGTTGAGGTAGAATACAAGACTGAAAAATTCATACCTTTAAAAGAAATTTTTGAAAGATTATGTAACTTACAGATTTACCCCATTATTGATGTGTGCTTCATATCTGCTTAATTATATTGCTTTGTTGGACCTCTAGTAAGTGTCGATGTCGACCCCTCGTCACTACTTTTCCGGGGTTAGGCTAGATAGTTACTAGGTACACGTTGATTTACGTACTCATGCTACACCTTCTGCACTAAATGTGCAGGATCTGACAGGTTCAATTGGTGGTCATTTTGGCGCGTAGGCGCAGCTGCTAAGGAGACTTTATAGTGAGCTGCATTCCAGGCTACATATCGCAGCCCACAGAGTCTCTATCGTACCATTTACTTTATCATGTCTTATTTACATTCCGGACAAATTACTGTAACAGTACTTTTTTTTTTGTAAAGGTGATTCGAGACTTTGCTAATGAAGTGTCAAGCATCTTTGCTAAACATTTGTGAACCAAGTAAATTGTTCGTCTTTCTATTATTGATTAGAACGACGACCAAACTAGTCTTTTTACTAGGCTAAGTTTTTTATTTTGAAGCAATTACTACTTACAAATACATTTTTATGCTGTCTTTAATTTTAAATAGAAGTATTCTTAACTTTAAGTTTCTTACCATGAAATTTATATAGCATAACACATATCATAAATTCTAAATTTTGAGTTACCATCGATTGAAAAAATGATTGTAAAATATTATTAATTAATATAAAACTAGTCAATTTATGAAAAAACTTCAGCTTATTGAATTTGTTGGTTGTTCTCTTAAGCACATGTTACATTCTATATTGCATTTGATAAAAATAAAATGAGCAAGAAGTTGGAATTATCATAACGCCATCCGCATGTGGTGTAGTACAGGAAAATATTGTTGCATCTTAATGATGGATAAGGTTAAAGAACATAGACGTAGATATAAAATTTAGGTAATATAACGATCCGATCGGTCATTTTGAGCCTTAGAATTTTGTTTGACGGTTTGAGATAGCTTCACATTATATATTATGAATCATGTGTATGGTCGGTTTTGATCTTCCAAAGGTTCAGAGTAAAATTCGAAGGGTAATTCTCAATTCGGAAGATTTAAGTTGGATAAGTTGACCAAGATTTGACTTTTGAGTAAACAATCTCGGATTCATATTTTGATGTTTCCAATAGGTTCGCATAGTGATTTTAAACTTAGGCGTATATTCGAATTTGTATTTGAATTTGGATATTTCTAGATGGTTTTGGCTCTAACTGTTGAAAGTTGGCAATTTGAAGAATTGGAGAGTTCACAAGTTTGATCGAGAGTTGACTTCGAGGATATCAGGTTTGGATTGTAGTTTGGGGAGTTGAAATAAGTTGGTTATGTCATTTGGGAATTGTGTGCAAAATTTGATGTCATTCCAAGTTGGTTAGACGTGGTTCGACATGCGAATCAAAGTTGGAAGTTTGACTAGTTTATTAAATTTGGATTGAGGTACAACTTGTGGTTTTGATATTTTTTTTGGATATTTGAGATTTCGAGTAGGTCCGTATTATATTTTGGGACTTATTTGTATGATTGGATGGAGTCATGTGGGCCCAGGTGTGTTGCGAATTGATTTTCGATCATTTTGGAGTTACAAGCGTGTTGGTTCTGGTGTGCCGCATCTGCGGAGAATTGGTCGCAGATATAAAGTTGCACCTGCGTGTTTGGTGTTCGTAGATGCAAAGTTGGTAAGGCCTGAGGTTCGGCGCTTTTGCGGAAGTAAGTTCGCAGATGCGGAGTCTTACATGAGGATGGAGGTGCGTATCTGCGAAACTGGGTTGGACCGAGAATTTGCGCTTCTGCGTTTGAGGAGCTGCACCTGCAGTGTCACAAATGCGACAATAAGGGCACAGATGCAATGAAGTCCTGTGTTAATAGAACTTGCAGAAGCGAGAAGAGGATTCGCAAAAGCGAGCTTGTAGAAGTGTCACGACCCCAATCTCTCACCTTAGGATGTCGTAATAACACCTAGTCTCTAAAACTAGGTAAGCCTAATAAACATGGAGAAATAACGAAAATAATAATTGACTTCAATTTAAACGAACCAGCTAACATAAATGAACTCCACAATATGGCTGATAATAACTCCCAAAATCTGGTGAGACTAAATCATAAGCTTTACACGCGTATACGGAACATCCCTAATACTTCACTATCTAAATAAAGAGTATGCAATAGAGAACAAGGACAGAGGGTGACCCCAAGGCTAGCGGACGCCGGCAGGTATACCTTGAAGTCTCCTGTTTGGAAGCTCAACTCACTGGTGCCTAGCCTGTTATGAGGTACCTGGTGATACGCTCAAATTACACTTTAATAAATAGTGTAAGCGGTCGCTGTCAAATATAATAACCCAACAAGATTGGGGTCGAATCCCATAGGGAATAGGTGTGAAAAGTTTACTTGATTAGCGTGTTACTCAACTACAGTCGTAATTCTATCTAATTAACCGTAACAAGAGTATAAATTGAATTTGATTTTAAATAAAGTCTAATTGCAATGTTGAGAATATAAATAATTTGATTAAAGAAACCAAGGTTGTGTTCCCATTAATGAAGTGTAATGCTATCGATGTCAATATAATATATTTTTAACGGAAGACTCTTTTGATAGCAAATGATGTCTAAGTGACTACCCAATATTTTTCAATAGTTGAGTAGTATTTCCTCTTTATGATTTTTCCAAATATAAAAGAGTTGTGATTAGGAACAATCAACTTATGCCAAATAAAACCCACTTATTCCTAAGCGATTTTATTAAACAAGGTTTAAAGCCTTGAGTCTTTGATATTTACTTCTACCAAATTCTACCCCGCTTTCCCAAGCAAAGATGAAATTTAATGGCGCTTGTTAATGTTTGCAACCACCAACAATAATTGAAGAATGAGAAGTAAATAAATATTAATCAACCGTTAAATATATATTCAATGTTAAACACCCAATAACATCACACCCATTTAGGGTCCACAACCTTAGTATGTAAAATTAGCTACTCATACTAAAATCTGAAATCAAAAGACTATTAATTGTCATAAAGCTTGCAAAGTGAAAGATTCTTGATCCAAAAGCTTCCAAAAGAAAGGAATATTCAAGCCTTGTACTTTAGCTTCAAAGTCTGACAAGATAGCCCTCACAAAACCCTAGTAGACCTATTTATAGAGGCCCAAAAATCGAGGCAAAATTTGGACTAATCTGCCCTGAAGTCAAAAATGCAACCGCATTTCTGTCGCATAACAGCAATGTGATCTGCATTTTTGACATGTCTCTCGCAGATTGTAACCCTAGTTTTGCCTTCACCGCATTCATGGTTCCGCATTGTAGACATGCGACCGCATCTTGCATCGCATTTTCTTCCTCCAGTAGACTTCATGCTTGGTTTGCGGTTGCTTCTGCAGCTCGCAAACATGTTATGCGATCGCAGAAACGACCACATTTCTGACTTTGAACTTCGCCCAGGATTCTGTTTTGGTCTGCGATCTCCGTGTGCAATCTGCGGCTCGCAGACAAGTTATGCGAT
Source organism: Nicotiana obtusifolia (assembly GCA_002018475.1). NCBI lineage: Eukaryota > Viridiplantae > Streptophyta > Magnoliopsida > Solanales > Solanaceae > Nicotiana > Nicotiana obtusifolia. Next base: position 5,759 of record MCJB01001878.1, read on the forward strand.
CACATATGCGACCGCATTCTTGACGTGAAATTTTGCCCAGAAGTCTGTCTTGATCTGCGATCTTGATGTGAAGTATGCGGCTCGCATGTGGTATTTGCGATAGCATATCCACCTCTGCGATGTTTTTCTGCTCTTTTCTTGTCTTTACGTGGCTTTTTGAACTCTTTTTCATGCTCTTAGGTCCTTTCACCTCATACACTGCAAAAACACTAAAATTACATAAGTACCTAGGTAAATTGCATGAAAAACAAGTTAAAATCTAAGCAATTAGTATCAAAATGTGCCGAAATTCTCCGGCACATCAACACCCCAAACTTAAACTCTTGCTTGTCCTCAAGCAACTAAGATGACACTATCCTATTCTAGACTCCATCTACAAAACATGAAACAATAATGATCTTGGATAGTGTTTGTTGTTAGTGTTTCAAGCATGCATCTTTGAATGCTTTACCCTTCCTGAATCATCAATATATTCAAGGAAAACTAATCAACTTGTGAACTTTGAGCCTCAGACAACGTGACTAAATGCTACCCTCAGCTGAGTGCACTTATTTTTTACTCAAAAACTCAACTTCTGTTCAACCTCGCAGTTCATGTGACCTCACTAGAAAGAAAGTCCCAAAATCACAATATTTATAATGACAACACAAAGGGACTAATTCACAAATACACTCACTCTTAGAAAAGAATTTCAAGTGTTACCACATACCGTACCATATGCTTGCCCTTATTTTAATTCGTTGCTTACTTCTAAGAACGCTCGGTTAGAGATCCCATAAGGACTTTTTAGGCTTGTAATGTAGGTTTAGAGAAGGGTCGGATAAGTATTTAGATATAAGTGACTACATCCTCCTTGAACACTAATCACATTTTCTTTTATTTTTGCACTTTGTTTCTTTTCAAACCCCATAGCCGCATTGGCATCTAGTTCCCAATATGAAACCACCTTAAATACCTCTCTAATTTTCTTCAAAGCTCCATACACATATATCTATTTTTATTTTCTTTTTTATTTTATTTTATTTTATTTTGGAGCTTGCATAAATTCATATGAGCACTTTGAGGTATATGCTCTTACACTCAATTCACAACCTTACCCATTTCCATTTTGACACTACACCCCCAACTTAGGCTTTTAGCCTAATTCTCAATGTTCAAGGAGGAACGGGTTCAAGAGAGGTAATTATTTTACAAAAGGGAAAGGATTGTAATGAGGTGGTTAAAGAAAAGGTTAAAGGCTCGAATAGGGCACTAGTGATATTATTTATGCAAAGGTAGGCTTGAAAGGCTAAAGAGGTTTCACAAATAAAACAAAGAATGCCTAACATCATCTCTCCAACTAAGTGTAATTATTATAAGCGTCGAAAAACCAACCGGGCAAGTTCTAGATGGCAGAAGCAAACACAAGAATTATCTACACAAAGAGCTCACAGACATGGCACACAAACTGTTTGGTTCACATAGTTTAAAGCCCTGAAGTTAACATTTGGCAACTCAAGGCTTTCATCATATATAAATACATAACTCTAGGTAGATATAGAGTCACAAAGTGAGCCTCAAGTTCACACAGTTGATCTTTTGAAAGGGTATGATCTATGTACAGACACACATGCTTGAGACTAGACAATTACACCAGCCCGGTCAACGTATTTCATTCTACTGTCCTAGTTCTACTATTACACCCTTGAAAAAGAACCCGGCAAAGAAAAAATAAGGGGAATTTTATTTCTAATCACTAAAGATGGGAAAAAAAAACTTATGTACAGAATTCACAAATATATACTACAGTTGCTAATGTCGCAAAAATACAAAAATACAATAATACAGATAAGGCTACCACCCCCAACCAAAAGCATGCATTTTCCCCAATGCATATAAACATAAAGTAGAGTTGAAAGGGCTCCCTGGGGCACACTAAGCGCTATGGGAGTCGGTAGCCGGTTGACCCTCTGCTACTGAAGGAGGGATGTTGGACTGGTCGGGAACTACAGTTGGAGCCTGTGAGCTGCTAGCGTCGCCCAGTGAACGCTGAGTGGTAGATGGGTATGCAGGGGCGGCCAAATCTGCTAGAGAATGTTGTATGGCCCTATGAATGTTTGCTTGCTCCTCATCCTCCACTGTAGGAGCAGCAATCTGCTTGCCCTTCTCTTGAGGGCCATCCTCCTCCTCAGACCATGAATCCTCCTCTTCTGCCTCTTCACCTCTGACTCTGAAGAATGTCCGGATGTCTCTTCATCATGAATATCAACACGTACAGGAGGAGCTAGAGGTTGGGACATTCTGGCAGTCTGAGGCGCAATGTCTGCCATCAGAGTTGTGAAATCTAGGCCCAGGTCTGGTGCAGCTGTGTCTGCTCCTTGCTCACCCTCTTTGGGCAGGAGGGATGATAGGTGGAACTCCAAATTTTGCATTTTGTGGAGCTCAGTCTTCATAGACACAACCTCCTCCCTTAGCTGATTTAAATCCCTAACCTCACCTTGCTCGTTCTTTTCAACCCTTAACTCGAGCTGGTGTAAGCGATCCCCAAACAATGTTTGTTGTTGTTGGAGAGCTGTCACTGAAGTTTGTATCGAAGTCAGGGCTTGTTTGATAAGGTTGGGCAAGGTCTTCAAGAGCTGGCCTACCTTGGCATTGACATGCTGGGAAATGAGACCAAGCCTTGAGAGGGCTGGCAGTGCAGACGAAGGCTGACTAGTATTGGACTGAGAGGCAGGCTTTGGAGCAGAAGTGGAGGCCTCTAGAACCTGAGGAGGCACAGGAGTCTGGGAGTCAAGGTCCTGGATTGGAGTCTCTGGTGGGGCAACAACATCACTGATGCGTGTGATGCCTATGTCCCTCGTTTCCTTTCCGATTTTATCAGATTGTTGCATGAGAGGAACATTCATAGCTTTACAGAGTACTGTGATCAAGCACGGAAATGGAAGTGAGGTAGCACGCTGCGTTGCCCGGATACCGATCTCCTGGAAAATCAGAGTCCCCACATCAATTTTGATACCGGCCATGATACATGCAATGGGTAGAGCTTTCTCAATGCTTACATCAGTTTCGTTCTGGGACGGTATCAAACGAGAGGTGACAAAGCTGAGTCAGAATCGACCCTCCCTTGTGAGATCCTCCTTATATATCTTCTTTCCAGGATTGATCCAAGCAGGAATCCCCTTTGCAATTACCGACGCAATCCACCCACGCTCATTTTCTCTATTTGCGTACTTGGCATCGTACTCGGCTGTGCCTATTTGCCATTTGGGGAAATATACTTCCATTAATCTCCTCACTGTTGAAAAATACATTCTTTCCCCGAATAAGTACGATGCCAGTAAAAACTTTGTTGCGTTTGTGGTGCGTCGTCCTGGAAGCTCCATATGATGCATAGTATTCCCGGACCAGTGACTCATTATACTCCTTAGGGGCTTCAGTAAAGAACTCCCATTTTCTTGTTTTTATATTGTCGAGGATGTGGGGTAACTGTTCTTTTAGCCCATTCAAGCTCAATTGCTTCTCACCCAGGATTTTTCTTTTGGTGAGTCCTTCTCGGTAGAGTTCCCTGGAGCCTTCAACCCCAAATCGAAGATGAAAGTCATCTCCGTATTTCCTTCTAACCTCAACCTGTAGATTGACTGAAGGCAAGAGTTCCTCCTCATCAGACTGGGAGGTGCTTGGCATATTGGGTTCTGTTCGTACACGTTTTGGCTGTGATGTGTGACTACCGGAAGGTGCCCTTTTCTTTGCTGCATGCTTTTGAGGAGCCATATCTGTATAAGGGTAAAATGTGAGCGACATTGTAAGCAATAGGGAAAAGAAAACAGAAGAAATCAACAAAAAAAAAAAGCAAATGAATGCAACATGGTTTGCGGTCGCATAACCACTATGCGAACCGCAAACTGGTCACAATCTTGATTGTGCAGTATTGGACCTCAGTCTGCGATGGATTATGCGAACGCATAACCACTATGCGAATCGCATAACCATCGCAGAATTTACTTGCACACATACAAAATAAAATAACAGAATGCGATCGCAAAATCCACCGCAGAGTGGGAAATGCGATCGCAAATCCACCGCAGGCAGCAAGGTTTTAACTGGGTGTTCTGTTTCATTTTGCGGTGCCTTTGCGATTCGCATATTACTTATGCGATCGCAAATGGCACAGCATTTTGTCATCGTCTTCAGGAGACTAGGGTTTAAGGATGCGGCCAAAACGCGGGCCACATTCTATATTTACGGGCAGCATATGCCTTCATTATCACGATTCAGTTCATCTCCCAACAATGGCAGTCCTAGATCTCTCTACCTATCACCCCAGAAACAACCAAGCAACTACGGTAAGCAACAAAATCAAAAAAAAATGCAAAATAAAAAATAAAGAAAAACACAGCAAAGATAGGAGTGACCATGAGGAGATCGGGACACGTACCAATGAAGAAGAGTACAAGAAGTATGGAGATTTTGAACGGGTCTTTGTCCTTGGTACGATTCGAACTGTGTTTGCCTCTGGTCGTTCCTTTTTCTGTTTGTTTTTTCTTTTTTTTTTTTTAATTTTTTATGTTGTTTTGCGCTGTTTTGAAGGAGTAAAATATGAGAGAATGCGGTGCCTTACCTTGCATTTTTGCGATGGGAAGGTCACCGCATAACACACTATGCGACCGCATAAGTGTTACGCGGTGAATTCTGCTGAAAGGGTTAGAATGCGAAGCACAATGCGATCGCATAATGCAAATGTGGTTCGCAAAGTGAATTACCTTGTCGCATTTTGGTCAACAATTTGAGCCAAACTTACTGCTTCAGGTTGCGATTGAAATGCGGTCCGCATAGTGAAAACGCGATCCGCAAAGTGAATTACCTTGTCGCATTTTGGTCAACAATTTGAGCTAAACTTACTGCTTCAGTTTGCGATTGAAATGCGGTCCGCATAGTGAAAATGCGACTGCATTTGTGCAGCAAACTTCACGCAGTGGTTTTTCTTCCCTTTTTAGGCATTCCTTCCCAGTTTTGTGGTCTTTTGAATCTCCTGCATTCTAACACACTCTTCAAATTGCTTAAGTAAATCTATCTATCAAAAACTTAAAAATTTACAGAACAAAAAAAAAACAAAAATAAATGTTACCACACATGGGTTGCCTCCCATGAAGCGCTTGATTTAACGTTGCGGCACGACGAAGTTGAGACTCCTCTGAATTTAGTCAATGGTCGGGCACGGACCATCTTTGAGAGCCAGCTGCTCCACTAAATGCTTTTCACCATCTGAGCCCAAGTAGTGCTTTACTCTTTGGCCATTCACTTTGAAAGTTCGGAGCCCATCTTCCGATGCTAGTTCTACGGCTCCAAAAGGAGAGACATCGACTACTTTAAATGGACCAGACCATTTCGATTTTAGCTTGCCCGGAAATAACTTGAGTCTAGAGTTAAAGAGCAGTACCAAGTCACCCAACTTGAAATAACTTTTCAAGATCTTTTTATCATGGACGAACTTCATCCTCTCCTTGTACACAGCTGCACTCTCATAAGCATGGAAACGGAATTCCTCTATTTCATTAAGTTGAGTTAACCTCAAAGCTGCAGCTTCCGTCCAGTCCATGTTCAATCTTTTTAATGCCCACGTAGCCTTGTGCTCCAATTCCACAGGCAGATGGCAAGCTTTTCCAAAAACTAACCCATAAGGAGACGTACCAATAGGAGTCTTGTACGCCATGCGGTATGCCCACAATGCATCATCTAGCTTTCTTGACCAGTCGGTCCTGTTTGCACTAACCGTTTTTGCTATAATGCTCTTTATCTCCCGGTTGGAAACCTCCACTTGACCGCTTGATTGCGGATGTAAGGTGTGGCTACCTTATGCTTGACACCATATTTTTCAAGGAGAACTTTGAAGGCCTTGTTGCAGAAATGAGACCCTCCATCACTAAGAATGGCTCTAGGAGTGCCAAACCGAGTGAAAATGTTCTTCTTCAAGAATGTGGTCACACTCCGTGCCTCATTGTTTGATAGGGCGATTGCTTCAACCCATATGGACACGTAGTCCACAGCCACCAAAATGTACTTCATCCCGCATGAGCTTACAAAGGGACCCATGAAATCAATACCCCAAACGTCGAAGATTTCAATATCCATCACAAAATGCATTGGCATTTCATGCCTCTTGGAGATTGGACCTTGTCTTTGACATTGGTCACAAGCCTTAACCATTTGATTAGCATCATGGTAGATCGAAGGCCAATAGTAACCACATTCAAGAACCTTCGCTGCTGTTCGATTTCCTCCATGGTGACCCCCAACCGGTGAATCATGGCATGCCTTTAGAATAGGCACAAGCTCGTCTTCTGGAACACACCTTCTGATGATGTTGTCCGCACAAACACGGAACAAAAAAGGCTCCTCCCAATAGTAGTGTCGGCAATATCTCAAGAACTTCTTCTTTTGATATGACTCCAATCCATCCGGAATAAGGTCACTAACTAAATAGTTAGCAATATCGGCATACCAAGGAGCAAAAGTATTAGATAGGGCCAATATGTGTTCATCCGGGAATGCATCGTTGATTTCAAGATCTCCCTTTGGTCTCCCTGCTTCTTCAACCATGACAAATGATCCGCTACTTGATTTTGAGTCCCCTTGCGATCCTTGACTTCAAAGTCGAACTCTTGCAGCAACAAGACCCATCGAATCAACCGAGGCTTTGCATCCTTCTTTGCCATGAGATAGCAAAGAGCTGCATGGTCTGTGTACACTATCACCTTGGATCCCAACAAATAAGCCCGGAACTTCTCAAAAGCATAAACAATGGCCAGAAGTTCTTGTTCAGTCACCGTGTAATTCATTTGTGCCCCATTAAGTGTTATACTGGCATAGTAAATCGGGTGAAGAACTTTGTTGTGACGTTGGCCAAGAATTACTCCAATGGATACACCGCTGGCGTCACACATGAGCTCGAAAGGAAGTGACCAATCGGGTGTGACAATGATAGGTGCTGTGGTGAGCCTTTGCTTCAATTCCTCAAAAGATTTGAGGCATTTCTCATCAAACACAAATTTGGCATCCTTCTCAAGGAGTTTGCACATAGGATTTGCAAACTTGGAGAAATCCTTGATGAAGCGCCTATAGAAACCGGCATGCCCTAAGAAACTTCGAACACCCTTAAAGGAAGTAGGTGGAGGAAGCTCATAAATAATCTCTATCTTTGCCCGGTCAACCTCTATGCCATGCTTTGAAATTTTATGCCACAACACAATGCCTTCATCCACGATAAAGTGACATTTCTCCCAATTGAGCACAAGGTTGGTCTCTTCACATCTCTTGAGCACTTGTCTAAGATTGTGAAGACAATGCTCAAAAGACTCACCTACTACCGAGAAATCGTCCATGAAAACTTCTAGAAAAACCTCTACCATGTCAGAGAATATGGACATCATGCATCTTTGAAAAGTGGCCGGAGCGTTGCATAAACCGAATGGCATCCGGCTAAAAGAAAACGTTCCATAGGGGCATGTGAATGTCGTCTTCTCTTGATCCTCCAATGCTATGTTGATTTGATTGTAGCCGGAATATCCATCAAGGAAACAATAGAATGACCTTCCCGCTAGCCGATCAAGCATTTGATCAATAAAAGGCATAGGGAAATGGTCCTTGCATGTGGCACTGTTGAGTTTTCGATAATCCATACACACCCTCCAGCCGGTTACCATTCTTGTTGGGATAAGCTCATTTTTCTCATTTTCAATCACAGTCATGCCTCCCTTTTTCGGCACGCATTGCACCGGGCTCACCCAAGAACTATCGACAATGGGGTAGACTACCCCGGCATCCAATCATTTGATGATTTCTTTCTTTACCACCTCTTGCATTGACGGGTTTAACCGTCGTTGATGTTCCACACTCGGTTTGGTCCCACTTTCCAATTGGATTTTATGCTTGCAAATTCCAGCGGGGATCCTACGAATGTTTGCAATTGTCCATCCAATGGCTTGCCTATGCTCCTTCAAGACTTTCAACAATCATGCTATTTGAAAGAGCTTTCAACATGGAGTGGAGACTCCATAACGTACACAATGAGTAAGCGATCT
>MCJB01001880.1:11092-48294 GCA_002018475.1 Nicotiana obtusifolia
CCCAGCCGAATAAAAGTAAGCATTGTCCCCAATGCTTAGCAAAATAAGAGTAAAAGGAGAGAGGGCGGAGAAACTCCCTAAGCATCCTTGGACATCTCTGTGTCCCCAGTAGCATAAATCTCTGTCGGTTCACCCAACTGAATATCATCATCATAATTGGGAGTGAGGGGAGTGGTGAACATCGCACGCATTGCGTCAGCAGTGTCGGCGACAAGGCATGGCTCCTCAGACTGGCCAGCTGGAGCATCCTGTATAGATGGATCTGGGGTGGTCTGGGCTGGGTCAAGCAGCATATCAAAGGGCAAATCTCCAGCTATAGCTAGCCGAGTCACCTCAGCTCGTAGCTTATCCATTGACTTCTTGCTGGCTTGGGACTTCCTCATCTTCTTGACCTGCTTGGTCAAGCCCTCAATAACTGAACCATGTTGAACCAGAGTGACCATAATCACCTTCTGGTTGTACAAAACGTAGCCTAGCGTCTCATCAAGCTCAATGGAATCCCGCAGTGCCTTTGTGGATTACTGCCCTGCAACAGTACTGGAAATATCAGACATCTTTGAAGTAGCCGCATGCATCCAGTTGTTGAGACTCGCCAATGCCTGGGAGAGTCGTAGAGCAGATAGTGGGCTTGTAGGCATAGGCACCAGCCGCAGAACAGGAGTAGGGACTGCCCTAGGAGCTGAATATGGCGGCTTAGGCATAGCAGCTGCTGCACTGGTAGAGGGATCAGCTAATATAGATGGAATATCAGCTGTATCAGAATCCACCACTATCGACTCATCAGACTGGGCGGCAGTAGTAGAAGGCTGAGCACTCTTCTTCGGGTTGCTCGGATCCTGCAGCGTATACCACTCAAACGGCTTTTTAGGCTTTACCTTTTTATCAAACAGCCTGGGATCTATCTTTGCATCTGTAAGGTACTTTGTAATTGTTGTAGGGTAGGGGTAAGCAGTGTTACTTTGCTGTGCCACTAGAGAAATCTTGACCGACATCAGGGCACCTACATTGATCAGGTACTCGGCCAAGATAGAAGCCACAAAACAACATGAGGAACAGGCAGGTTGTTCTCATTATGGCACAGTTCAAGCCTGCTACACACAAAGGTTTTCCAACCTTTTGCCTCGAAACTCAATGTGCTTCGGAGAATAGGTACCCCAGCAGTAATCCATGGTGGAGGTGATCCCAGTGCCAAGATCTCAAGAAGCCATGGCCGGGCCTCTTCTTTCAAAGCCAACTTCTGTAAGTACTCCTTTGGCTCCAAGTCCTCAAATACCAAGTACGTGTTTAGCGTGTGCTGATCAAATTTAACTTTGAGGTTGCGTACTTTGGTCACTTTAGTCCCTTTGCGAATGTGTGAAACTTTGGCATAAAAATCGCGGACAAGGTGCTCCTTGACATCTACTACATTCTCAATTAATAGCATCCATCTCTTTCTCCTCTTGAACTGCTCCAGAACTACGGGATTGTATCGATCAAGATCTTTTAACACATCTGAAAGTTAGTAAAAGCCGGAAAGCTCACAAATCTATCTTCTTATGCTTCCTTCTTCTTTGTCCGATCAACACTGGTGGATGAACCTTCTCCCCCTCTCCCATCATCAGGAATATCATGTGAACAGACACTAGAGTAGCTACCTCTAAAACCTGGCTATCACTTTCCGAACCCTCGGAAATGCTGTGAGAAGATGAAGGCACATCCAGAGGCTCATATTGCCCCTGTGGCCTGGACCGCTCAACTGTGTGTTCCTCTGGAATAGAAACGGAGTTTCCCTTAGAGGCCTCCCTAGAGGGGCATAAGAACTAGACTCGAAGAGGTCTGCACCCATCCATCTGCCTGCTGTAGCTTTCTTCCGAATAGTCTTCCGCACACTTAGGGGCAAGGCACCTCTACCTCGACCCCTTGAAGACTCTCCTCTACCCTTGGCGGATTCGTCACGTTCTCATGATCGAACCATTGTCTATATCAACAAAAAGAGGATTTTAGTTGCAAATCATAATTCAACACAGTTAAGACTCATGTAAGCGAGGGGGAACATTGTGGACATAGTTGGGTTAAAAGGATTGAAGATGCTGCAGGAAATGGAAAATGAGGTCTGCACTTTTTTGATGTGCGGCCGCAAAATGGGAGTGTGGATGGAACATTTTCATGTGTGGCCGCACTTCTGACAAGAAACTTCAGAGGCTCAGGCACCCTCTCTGAAGACAGTGCGATGGCTCTTGTGCTACTGCAGAACTCATATGCGGTTCGTGGAATTAAAAGTGTGGCCCACACATCTGCTTCTCAAGAGACAAGTCTCTGATAGAAACCAAGTACGCCCACTCTAAGAACTCTGCAGTCCGCACAATTAAAGTGCTGCTGCAGAAGCGCTTGCCTTCAACCAGTCACCAATATTAGCCAACTACGGATCGCACAATTTTAAGTGCGGCCGCAGATTTCAAAAATTAACGAGCAAGTCTATGTTCTTACCTAGATTTTGCAAATACTTGTTCCAATCTAAGTGGAAAAACGGTATACACATAAAATTTAACTAACCCAACAAATTTTAGCATGTTTCAACAATTACCTAGTACAAATCTACCCAACATGGACACATGGATGAAATATAATAATAGATGGCATAAAAAGAAGCTAAAAATTCAAAAATTGAAATAACACAAAAGATTAACATGAAGTGAAGGATACCAGATGATGTAAGTGTGCAAGATCTTGTGAGTGCAAATGGGTGTGTGTGTTTGATAGTAAAAAGTCCTCAGATAAGCTTCTAGAGTAACAATGATTCTCAGGAGAGTTAAAAGTGTAAAATGAAAGCAAAACTCCTATTAATAATCAGGGTGAATGAGAGGGTTAAAAGGCCAAGTGTGGCCGTACAATTCCAAGTGCGGTCCGCCTCCTTCACCTGGGGACCATTTATCTGCTTCGTCTGTGCAGTCCGCATAATTTTGAGTGCGGTCGCACAATTCCTCTCGCGGTCGCATATTTGCCCCTCACTGACAGGGAAAAACTTTAGAGACCTTACAACTTGACATGTTGTCTAGCTTCCATAAGTGCGGTCCACAGGTGAAATTTGCGGCTGCACAAGCTCTTCTGTGATGGCACAATGATTTCTGTTGCTGGCACAATTGAAATGTGCGATCCACATTTTCTTCTTCACTTAGCAAATTTGTTCAACCTTCTTCATGTAAGTCTCAACCCTGCAAGCACACTTCAAATCAAGTAAAAAAAAAACATCTAAATACGAAAGAAAAATGAAAAGAACTTAGGTTACCTCCCAAGAAGCGCCTTATTTAACGTCGCGGCATGACACAATGTCTAAGTATCCTCAAGTGAAGGAAATGACCGCCACCACTTGGCTCTCTCCAACTTTACCCAAGTAGTGCTTCACCCCGTGAACATTGACTCAGAATATTTTATTGTTTTTGTTCTTCAAATCCAATGCACGAAGGGTGTCACACCAAAAATTTCAAACGTACCACTCCACTTGGACTTGAGCTTCCCGAGAAACATCCTCAACATTGAGTTAAACAACAATACAAGATCACTGCGCTTGAACTCTTTGTTCCGATTGTACTTGTCATGAAGATATTTCATCTTTTATTTGTACAAGGATGAACTCTCATATGAATGTTACCGGAACTCATCCAAGTCATTCAAGTGTGCAACCTGCAAGGTAGCGGCTACATCCCAATCAAGATTCAACTTCTTTAAATCCCACATTGCACTTATGCTCTTATTCCACTGGAAGATGACAAGCTTTACCGAACACTAACCTATATGGAGACATTCCTATAGGTGTTTTTTAAGCCGTCCTATAAGCCCATAACGCATCATCAAGCTTCTTGGACCAATCCGTCCGATTTACATTCACTGATTTAAACAAAATACTCTTTATCTCCCGGTTAGAGACTTCCACTTGACCACTAGCTTGTGGATGGTAGGGAGTCGTGACCTTTTGAGTAACACCTTACTTACTAAGTGTTAAAATGCTTGTTGTAAAAGTTTGACCCCCCATCGCTTATGATTGCACATGGAGTACCAAATCTTGTAAAAATATTCTTCTTCAAGAAAGCCATTACACTTCTCGCCTCATTGTTGGGTAAGGCAATGACCTCAACCCATTTGGACACATAATCCACCGCGACCAAGATGTAAGTATTTCCACAAGAACTCACAAAAGGTCCCATAAAGTCAATGCCCCATACATCAAAAATATCAATCTCCAAGATGGTTGTGAGAGACATCTCTTTTTTTGAAATTTCGCCGGCTGGTTAACATTCATCACATCTTTTCACTAAGTCACTTGCATCCTTGTAAAGAGTAGACTAATAGAAACCACAACTAATAACTTTGGCCGACATGTTTTCCACCATGATGACCACCATATGGCGAAGAATGACAAGCGCCAAGAATATCACCTTGCTCTTCTTCCGGTACACACCTTATAATCACCCCATTCGTACAAATTCGAAAAAGGTATGGCTCATCCCAATAATAATCTTGACAATCACTTTTAAGTTTTTTCCTTTGGTTTGAAGAGAACTCAATCGGAATGATACCACTCACAAGAAAATTTGCCAAATCCGACCATGGCACCTCTTTTATTGAAATTGCCAAAAGTCACTCATCGGGGAAAGAGTCATTGATTTCAAGGGCATCATGTGGCCTCCCCTCATCCTCCAAACGACACAAGTGGTACACCACTTGGTTTTCACTACCTTCTTGTCTTGAATATCAATATCAAATTCTTGCAACAAGAGTGTCCATCTCATCAAAAGAGCTTCAGATTCATTTTTTTTTTGCATAAGCGCTGCATGATTCGTGTGGACAATAACTTTGGCACCCATCAAGTACGGGCGGAACTTCTCAATTTCAAACACAATAGCAAGGAGCTCTTTCTCTATAACGATGTAATTGACTTAGGCACTATTCATGATCTTACTAGCATAGTAAACTGGATGAAAATCTTTGTTAATACGTTGCCCTAAAACAGCCCCAACCGTTACGTCACTTGCATCACACATGAGTTCAAAAGGCATGCTCCAATTTGGAGCAGTAATGATAGGAGTAGTTGTCAACTTCAGCTTCCATTGTTCAAAAGCCCTCATACAATCATCATTGAGCTTAGAAATCACAATAGTTCACCACTTTAGAGAAATCTTTGATAAAGTGCCGATAGAAAATCGCATGACCTAAGAAACTCCGCACATACCGAACTTAGGGGTGAAAACTTAGAAATCACCTCAGTCTTCGCCTTGTCAACTTCAATTTTATTCCTTGAGATTTTATGGCCAAGGACAATGCCTTCCTCAACTATGAAATGACATTTCTCCCAATTAAGTACCAAATTGGTCTCTTCATATCTAGTCAACACTTTGTCCAAATTTGCAAGACAATCATCAAAAGAATTCCTAACCACCGAAAAGTCATCCATAAAAACTTCAAGGTAGTCATCTACCATGTCCGTGAAAATAGCCATCATACACCTTTGAAAAGTTGCAGTTGCATTGCAAAAACCGAAAGGCATCCTCTTGAAAGCAAAAGTACATAAGGACATGTAAAGGTTATTTTCTCTTGATCATCCGGAGCAATAAGAATTTGGTTGTAGCCCGAGTACCAATCAAGAAAACAATAGAAAGCATGGCCGGCCAATCTATCTAACATTTGGTCCAAGAAAGGAAGTGGAAAGTGATCCTTCCTTGTGACTTTGCTGTGCTTACGATAATCCATACAAAATCTCCAACCGGTCACCGTTCTTGTGGGGATCAACTCATTCTTATCATTGATAACAACCGGCATGCCCCTCTTCTTTGGGACACATCGAATCGGAGAGGTTCATGAACTATCGAAGATAGGGTAGACAAACCCAGCATCCAACCACTTGATAATCTCTTTCTTGACCACTTTTTGCATAGCTTCATTGAGTCTTCTTTGATGTTCAATGGACAGTTTAACACCATCCTCCAACTTGATCTTATGCAAAATACAGGGCTTATACCCCGAATATTCGCCAAAGTCCACCCAATAGCCTCTTCCTCTTTTGCAACACTGCCAATATGGAATCAACCTGCACGTTAGTCAAACAAAAGGATAGAATGACCGATAAAGTAGAACAAGGGCAAAAAAATTCATACAGAAGGTGTGGAGGCAATGGCTTCAATTCCAAAATAGTTGGCTCTTTAATAGAAGGCTTTGTATAAGGGTCTTCCTATTCTCAAGATCCAAAGATAATTTTCGGGGTACATAGTTGTATGACCTCATTCCTTGCAAATAATTCACACATTCCATGAAACCATTCATCTCGTCATCATCAAAGTTGAGCAACATGGCTTCCAACATATCACAAGCATTTATTGTAGCACTTGTATCATCAACAATAACATCGGTCACTAAATCTACAAAAGAACACACCTTATTGCTATTTGGTTGCGGCATAGACTTACACACATGGAATACCAATTGTTCATCACCAACCCGAAAAGTGAGTTCTCCGGCTTCCACATCACAAAGAGCCTTACCCGTATCAAGGAAAGGTCTCCCGAGACTGATAGGCACTTCATAATCAACTTTACAATCTAGAATAACAAAGTCCGCCAAAAGAATGAAATTATCAACCCGAACCAAAACATCCTCAATCACTCCCAGCGGCCTCTTGGTACAATCGTCCATTTGCAACCTCATAGATGTGGGTCTTGGTTTCCCAATTCCCAAAGTTTTGAAAATCTAATAGGGAATCAAATTAACACTCGCCCTAAGATCACAAAGAGCTTTAGCAAACTCGGCACTCCCAATTGTACAAGAAATCGTTAAGGCACCGGGATCCTCCAACCTAGGAGCCATGGAACAAACAATTACAGTCACTTGATGAGTAACCTTGATAGTTTCAAAATTCATTGACCTCTTCTTCGTCACAATATCTTTCTTAAACTTTGCATAACCGGGCATTTGTTCCAAAACTTCTACCAATGGCACATTTATTGAGAGACTCTTCATCAATTGAATGAACTTCTTGAATTGATTCTCACTATTTTGCTTGGCAAGTCTTTGAGGATATGGAGGTGCAGTTTTAGGCAATGGTGCCTTGGCCTTTTGCACTACCGGCTCTGGTATGTCAATGATATGCGCCCTAGATGGGTTCACCTCCTCTTGAGTCTCTTCAACACTATCATAAAGGTCAATCCGAACCTCATCATTTATTTGAACAACATTGTTTGGGACTTCCTCCTCTTGTATCAATTTGTCATCATCCACAAGTCTCCTTTCACTTAAGGTAGGTGCATTCCCCCCTCTTCCACTTCTTGTGATAACCGACATAGCATGCCCCGCAGTATTACCACCCTTTGGATTCACTACCGTGTCACTTGGTAGTGCACCCTTAGGACGAGAATTAAGAGGTTGAGAGATTTGCCCCATTTGAACTTCTAGATTATGGATTGATGTGTTGTGTGAGGCGAGTTGGGCATCCGAGTCGGCATCCTTTTCCATCATTTCCTTAAACATATTCTCAATACGGGCCATCTCATTGCTTGAAGAACTTCAACCATGGAAAGGATAAGGAGGTGGGTTGTTGGGTTGTTGATACATTGGGGGCCTTTGAAAACCCGACTCTCGGTTTCCTTGATTGTTTCCCCAACCAACTTGATTGTTGCCTCCCTAATTTCCTTGGTTGTTTCCACTCCAATTTCCTTGATTGTTGTTATTAGGCCAATTCCCTTGATTGTTAGCACTCCAATTGCCTTGTTTACTTTGTGGTCGCCATTGTTGTTGATTGGAGCCTTGGAAGTTATTCCTTTTCCCTTGAAAGTTGTTCACATATTGAACCTCCTCTTCTTGCTCATGATAAGAATCATCTTAATCAAAACCACCATCATCTTGCACATAATTCTCCACTCAGGTTTGCGTTTGTGGACCCTTGGTCCTCGTCTTGTTCACCAACACATTTACTCCCTCCATAGCATGAACATGCTTAGGGGATTGGCACTTGATTAATTTGGGCTTTTGCTAGTTGAGTCATTGTTGTTGTCAATTCAGCAATGGCTTGCCCATGGTCTTGCAAGTCTTTGTGGAGGCAAATATATTGGGATCATCTTGTGGAACATTAACTCGGGATTTCTAAGCCGACGACGTTTCTACCATCTCATCAAGAATCTCACATGCCTCCATATAAGGAGTTGTCATAAAGATGCCACCGGCCAACTGATTCACCACACATTGGTTCGTAGTATTAATACCATGGTAGAAAATTTGTTGGATCATATTGTCGGTCATATTTCGGCACTCCTTCACCATTGTCTGATATCTCTCCTAAATCTCATGCAAAAGTCCATTGGGCTCTTGCTTAAAAGCCAATATTTGATCCTTAAGAGTAGCCATATGCCTGCAAGAGAATAACTTAGCAATAAACTTTACCGCCAATTCATCCCAGGTAATGTATTGAATGATTAGGCAAGCGTTCCAACCAATCTAAAGCTTTACCCCATAGAGAAAAGGGAAAATGCCTTAGCCTCAAAGCATCCTCAAAAATATTAGTTTGCTTGCTCCCCCGACACGTATCCACAAAGCCCTTCAAATGTTTATAGGCATTTTGATTTGACGCACTAGTGAAAAAGCCTTGCTGCTCTAGTAAAGTGAGCATCACATTGGTAATTTGAAAGTTTCCTGCCCTAATGCAAGAGGGAATTATTGCACTTGCATAACCTTCATTGGGAAATATTCAGCGTTGTGCCATTTGTGGTTGTAGTGGTGGAGGTAGGGGTGATGGGGGCAGGTTGTCTTGTTGACCCCAGCCTCGACGATTCGGTTGTGGTACTTGAGGTACATCATCTAGTTTTTCCTCCTCGCCGTCCAATTTCCCCAATGGCATATTTCAGAGCTCATTGTTCGCCATTTTGTACCTACGATTTCTTCAACAAGTTAGTAAAATGCAAGGGAAAGAAGATATTTCAAGAACACACATAAATATATAGCTAACACCATTAAAACACCCTGTAACGGTGCCCAAAATTGATTCACATCCAATCCGTACTCAATAGTGAGTGAAAACAGTCATTGGAGGAATAGTACCCAATAAGAGCCGGGGTCGATTTCCCCAGGGAGTTTATAAAGGAGTTTTAGGGTAGACACTTGATGAGAGTATGTCAAATAACTCAATTGCACTCCCAAACAGAGTTTTTGTTTTCTAAGTCTAAAATTAGCACTAGCAAATGTAAACTAAGTAGAAAAAACTAGAAAGCGAGTAAATTTTTTGTTGTTGATGTTTTTATCAAATGGGAAAAAAGCCTATGGATGTAACCTTTTCCTAGGTGCTAACCTTATGGGTAAATGATGTTAATGCTTGTTTCAGTGACCGCGGTGTATTATAACTCTCAACTCTGAATTAACCACTCAATACCTCTCGATTATAGAGTGATTATGCCCAAATTGGCTTTCTCAAGTCCAAATGGGTATCAATTCAAACGATTGATATGAGCTCAAGTCGGGTTTTCTCTATATCTAGTTCAAACCCTTTAGTTAGACTAGCCAAAACCTTAACTAGCCCAATTTTTTGTTAGCCAAGTTTTCCTAGACTAAGTCTCTCTTTCTCAAGTAAGGACTAACTAATAGTTTAGGAAGTTTTCACAAAAAATCCCAATTTTTAAAACACTAATTAATTGATAATAACAATGATGGATTCATGAATAATAATCAACTCCGCGTAAA
Organism: Nicotiana obtusifolia; assembly: GCA_002018475.1. Classification (NCBI taxonomy): domain Eukaryota; kingdom Viridiplantae; phylum Streptophyta; class Magnoliopsida; order Solanales; family Solanaceae; genus Nicotiana; species Nicotiana obtusifolia. The sequence continues at coordinate 20,786 of MCJB01001880.1, forward strand.
AAACACTTACCCCGATCCAACTCTTGAAATTCCCTTCCAAAATCGCCCAAAACCGAGCTCTACAACTCAAATGATGAAAAATAACTCTAACCCTAGATTTTCTCTATTTCTACCCAGCTATTCAGCTTCTGCGGACATTGGGTTGCTTCTGCGTCTCCAATCCTGCAAAAAATGCATCGCAGGTGCGGCCTCAACTAAAGCAAAGATTTTTGCGCTTGCAGAATGAACCCACACCTGCCATTCCACTTCTGCGGACCAGAGTTCGCTTCTGCGGACGCTTGACCGCACCTGCGGTCCTGAGGCAACTAACCAAACTTCACTTCTGCGGAGGAAAACCTGCAGACGCGCACCTACGCATGGACCTCCGCACCTGCGGTCCCAGCATCACCATTTCGCACCTGCGGCCTCTTGACCGCTTTTGTGGTGCCGCACCTGCGTCCATGTTCACAGGTGTGATTACACCAAAACTCAGTTGTTCATTGGCCATCATCCTAAGTCCAAAATGAAACCCGATATCAATTTGAATCACACCCTGGGCCCCCGGGACCCTGTTCGAACATACCAATGAGTTCCTAAAAACATAACGAAACTACTCGAGGTCAAAAATCATATCAAACACTATCGGTTCTACAAATCGCACCCCAATTCAAACCTATTGAATCCATGAACATTCAGCTTCCATGGTGCGGCAAAATTCCGCCTTCGCTAATGAGCATGATACCATAACTTGCTTCTTAGTCTTCTAAGATATGGGCGAGTCAACCAAAGAGATAAATCAACCCATGAGAGAGCATCAAATTAAAGTACAACTAGCCCAATCAAAGTCACACCTTCTATAGAGACGTAAGTCATATTTGTTGACGTTCAATTTTGACCCTCCCTTATTAAATTAATTTATTTATACTTAATAATTTACAATGAATGTTTGAAAGTATTTTCTATCAATAAATACCTATTTTACATATTTGATTAAGTATTAGTAGTGAAGTTAATAACCTAGTACTAACATTATGTAATTATAAATATATTTACTACTTTTATTATTGAGAAAATTTCTAAAGTACACTATCTAGGCATAATTTCATGAATTATTTCTCAAATTATGATTAATTAGATTATTATGTTCAAAATTAGTATTATAATTTAGAATACTAAGTATTTCATAAATAACTAATTATAATAAATAGTAGTATGTTTGTAATTATAATCTTATAATATTTTATTGAAAATAATTAATTTTATTTAAATTAATTTTAAAAAGGTTAGAAGACCAAAAGGCTACAATTGCAATTCCTAATTAAAATATAAGTGGCTATTTCCTAAATCAATTCCAGCTCAAAAGAAAAGTCCAATCCGGAAAATACCCAGTCCAAACACCCCATATCTTTCCATCTTGGCAGTCCAGGTCATTCTCCCTAAGCCAATCGTTATCTTCCACGTCACTCGCCTCTCACTCACAAAGAAAGCACAATGAATCTGGACCATTGATCTATCGTATCAACAGCCCGCGTTTTACACCCATTTTTTCTTTAATTTTTAGTACTCGGGTATACTTGATCTCAGGCATCCAAATCCAGCAATCCAACAACCATGACTTTTTCACATTTTTATTCTTTAATGCCCAAATTTATCAGGGTCATCTCTCTTTCTTAAACTTAGAGACAACCCCCAATACCCCTAACCCTAATCATTCACTCCAAACAATCAGCCGCCTCATTTCCCCTTCTTCTCTCAGCTCTCTCAAACTCTCAGACCCGTCAATCACCCAAACCTTGCACTAATTAGTGCAAGGTCATGAATCATGACCATAAAATGTTCCTTCTACCTTCATTATCCCTGATTCTCACTGAATATTTGCTCATTTTGCCTTTGAGACTCAAAACTCCAAATCCGAAAACCCTAACCTAAAGATGAAACTTCATATCATCTATGGTTTTCAAATCCATGGCATGCATGGCCATCCGTTCTGTCTCTGTACTACGAAACTCATCACTCCCTTTCAATTTTCATCATTTAATCTCAATAGCCCTATTTGAAGAAGTTGGACCAAAAGGGTGAAATTTCAACTTGCCAAATCTCCTCCTCCGTCTTTTCAAATCAAAGCGAGCCTAAGACACTAGTTGTTCTTCAATTTTGATATTCGACATCTAGATGTCAAATGCAATGACTTCTGGGTATTAGGGTTCTGACCAGTGGTCTCTCATACCTCAACAGATAGCTTCCTCCTCTCAAGTAAAATCACTAACGATTTTCCCCCTTGTCTCTCGATTTTCACTCGCCTATGCTTACATCATCTAGTAGTCATCATCTTCCAGTACTGAATTTGAAATTTGCTGAAACCCTAAGCCATTAATGGTACTATAAAAGGGGCTTTCAATGCTCTCACTAACCAAATCTGAGACCTAAGACCTAACACAACAAGAAAACCTAACATTTTCAACATATAGAGCTAATAGGAATAAGAAGCTATCATGAAATTACTTAGAAAAAATCTCGCTTTAATTTTTGAGTATTAAATTGAGCTGGGGTTCTAATTAGTTTTTGGTTTCTCTTTGGTTCTGAGTATTGCATTGGTCGGGTGAGTTCTTGATCCTATACGGCTAAACAAGAGCCTTTTCTTTGGTTTGATGCCCAAGAGGAGGTCAGTATGCCTCTATCCTCTATCTCTCTTAATTGCTTCATTTGAGAATCATGAACGTGTTCTTGTTTTCCTGATTAACTTCTTAGTCCATAATGTTAACTCAACCTTAATTGTTCATTTTGGTTCACTATGACTTGTTTATTATCTATGATAAGTTGTCGTGTTTATTTAATGTTAATTAGGTAGTTGTGTGACTTTAATTACCTTATTTTCTGTATTGAATAGCCTATGTGTTTAAGTTGCTTAACCTGATAACTTCTCACATTTTCCTAAGACCTCAGAACTTACTCTAATGTTCTGTATAATCTTCATGCTGCATTCTGAGTTCTACTAATGTCCTGTTACAACTTTCATGCTCATTATGTTGCATTTTGAATTCTTCTAATGTCTTATTGCAACTTTCAAAATCTTCATGTTGCATTTTGAGTTTTATTCCACTTAATGCTATGTTATAACCTTCATGCCCATCATATTATATTCCAAATTTTGTTCCACCTAATGTTTTGTTATAAGTCCTCATGATTCATCATGTTATATTCTCCTGAGTTCTGTATTTAGGTTCTGCTATAGTCATTATGTAACATGCAACACCCTTCTAAGTTCTGTTATCCTACCTAGGCTTTTCTGCGCATCATTCCATACTTTTGAGTTCTATCATCCTACACTTATGGCTATTATTGCAGCCTTTATGTTTAACATGCCATGTTCCTTTAGGTTCTGTCATGCTAAATATGGGATGTTATTAGATAACCTTAGATGGGGTACATATGAAATACATAGGATAACCCTGCCTCACTAGGTTAACGCTTATGAAACCTGAATATTCAAAAAACACTTTCATAAATGTTTGTTAGTCCTTAAGTATCTTTTGAATCCTCATTATGAATGTTTTACATCCATGTCTAATTATTAGTTTAAGAACAGTCCTAGTTAATGGATTCTCCTTTGAATATCAGTAGAATTTGTCATGATTAGTCTATCTCCTGTGAGTCAGACTATACTTATGCCCTGTTGATTATTTTTGTAATCTGAATATAACTCCATCATGTTTAACTATTCAACTAATCCTGTATAGCTTATTTGAGTTTGTTAAGTGTGATGTCTCCCCTATCCTTAGTCCCTAATGATACTGACAACCTGATTCTTCAATGTTTGAGACTCATCTTGTCTTGAGAAGTCATAATACAAATCTCTATATGTGTGGGAGTTCAGTATGAACCTTTGCTTATCCTTCATGATTTCACATTTTTGAACATTGTTTTAAGTTTATCACTCAATCTTTTCTTTCCTTTGTTATTCTGGATTGAATCTGGTGTAAGAGAAACTTTCTACTATTATTGGTTGAGTGCAATAACCTGCATGTATCATTGTCTGAATCTGTATTAATGATCTCAAGGGATTCAAGTAATGTCATTAAACTAAGTACATGCTCATCTGTGATCAATGTTAAGGCATTAGTCTCTGTATCGTAAAGTTGTTATAATTCCAAACTATTTGCTTTATTTGTCTATGAGATGTATGATTTTTGTTGTCTAATTTTCAGCAACAACTGCATAAGTATTCTTTTTTGCCATATGTTCCTAGGAGTCTGATTTTCAAAACTTGTTCATATCTGTGCTTCACTTATTTAATGCTGAAGTATAAGGACTATTTCTATGTGTCTATTTTTGTGTTATTCTACTCCTATGGTAGGAAATGTCATAGTGGATGGTTTGTATTGAGAGGGCCTCATTGGCATTCAAACCTATATGGAAGAGTTAGTCGTTAGTGGTTAATGGTATTTGGGAGGAGAGTTTAACTCTAGGTTGGGCTGCTCTTCCTGGCACGAGCATTGCCCTGGACCTTGAGACCTTAGGAACTTTGAAGTTTCAGGGGATTCAAAGTGGGCATCGTCCTTGAGTAGAACTCTCTCCATAGCCTTTAGTTCATTGATACTTATTACTCTCTTTAGATTTGGTGTTTAATAGCAACGAAAGGTATTCAATGTGGGTCATTCACTATATGCGACCTCTGCATTAGCATGATTTCTTTAGCATTTAGGTATTGTTAGTAATCTCTTCTTTTAATCTTTGCTAAATATGATTCCCTTAAGCAGTTAAACACTATCACTGATTTCTTTTAGTCTTTGATTGAGAATTTTATATATGGATATGTATACAATACTGTTGTTCTAATGACCTTCTCTTTTATTTTTTGGACATGTACGAATGATTTGGGCCTGTTGAGTTCTTTGAGAACTCAGGCCCAAGTCCAGCTCTACTGTGGTCCAAGGGTCTGCCGCCGCTCGTCATTTGTTACTGTTGGGCCTGCCTTTTGAGGCCCAAACCTCCTAGAGTCACTTCTTTTCCTTCACCTCTTTACTTACGATTTCGTCATTCCTCAGTTGCACTATGTCATTGTTCGTTGTTATTTTCTGTTAATATATCTCATTTTGTAAGTGACAAGTATATATTGGATTGAATGTTTAGCCTTATCTTTTAATTCATAGAATGACTTAGGTAAGCCAAAAGAACTTAGGATAAAAAAGAACCCTTAGTTAGCAATCAATAATCGTAAGCTATTATTAATTTGTCATGCTTTACTAACTCTTTTCTTAAAGGATTTTGAAGCCTAAAGGCTTAAAAAGGCAGTTGTCCCTCTGTACATCTTTTGTGCAGATCCAGGTACGTCTTCCCGTGCTGGACGTTAATGATTGACTTGTTAGCTGCTTTTCGGAGAATTCAAGGTATACCTGCTCGGCGTCTACAGGCCTCAGAGTCACCTTCCATCATTTTTTTGTTTTGTTGTTTTCTTTCTCAGTCAGTATTGTAGTAGACATTTTGGATTATTTATAGAGCTTATGACTCAGTTCTACCGGTTTTGGGAAGAGTGATATTGAGATCCTATTTTGGAAGTTTATATGTTATCAGTCTTGCTTTAGTATTTCTGCTGATTACACCTATTAAGTTATTATTAAATGTTAGGCTTAAGACTAGATGCATCACGATATTCTAAGGTGGAAAATTAAAGTTGTGACACATACAAGTTGAAATTTGATCAAAATTAGGAAGTTTTTCCCATAATTTTGTCATTTTACCATAATAATTGACTATGGTCATGCGCTTCTTATTGCAATCTGCAAGTTCTGCCTTTAATTGTTGATTCTTGGACTATTAGATGGAAAACCATTCTCTATTACTTGTTCACAAGTCTTTGGCCACTTTCATATGAGGTATAGTCGAACTAAAAGTAGGTTCAATTGTGCTTCTAATCCAGGACACAAACAATGAGTTGATGGTCCACCAATCTTGAAGATCCGGAGACTGTTCATTTTATCTCCTAATCGTCCCATCAATAAAACTAAATTTCTTTTTCGCCCTCAAGGCGGTCTTTATGGACCTAGCCCACTCATTTTAATTTTTTCCTTTCAATTATAACTATGTTATCAGTATCTCAGGATCGTCATTAGATGTTATGTTATATGAAGAGATTGTCTTCCTTTTAGTGGTTCTATCATCAATACTATTCTCGTCGGTGCTGCCTTTGTCTTTTCCATCGTCTCCTGCCATAAGTATGTCAAACGAATGGCTCTGATACCATACCAAAATAAGGACTGATTTCCTGGCATAACGGAAGAGAAAGCCTCCCCTTTTCCATTGATATCAAAGTCTATATATACAAATTAACTGCTAGCCTAGGTTCGTAATAGATATGGAAAAGATTACAAAAAATTCTTTTTTTTAGTTTAATACAAACTCTATTTTACAACAAAGAAAGAAAATAAACGAAAGAAATATATACACCGCCTAACTTTCTGCGACCTCTATTTTAAAACAAAGAAAGAAAATAAACGAAAGAAATATATACACCGCCTAACTTTCTTCGACCTGCAAAGAAGGTCTATGGGTCGCATATTAGCTCTACGACTTGCAGAGTAAATCGCAAATTGCTGCAGAAAGTTGGCTTGTTCTAGATAGTTATGTGGTTGTCCCGTGGCTCGCATGTCCATTATACGGCATGCGGAATGCGTCACATAATACTCGATGTACTAACCATCAAGAGTTGTGATGGTATGGATAATATTCATTCACTTTTAATTAATTAGAGTTTTGTATTATGAGAATGGAAAAGATTTTGATAAAAAGCTCTTTCTCTTTTAGTGGATCGTAAACGATGTGAATTTAGACGTCGAAGACCCAATATGACACCGGACTTCAGAAGAGAAACCAAAAAAAGGACCTATGTACCAAAGGAAAAACTTGAGTAACTTCACAACGCTTTGGGTTCGAGAACAACCAAATGGTTGCTTATCTATTGACTTTTCTTGCTATTTTGGATGTTACGTAAACATCCCATTCTTTCAAGTTTTTATAACAAAAGGTTAACTTTATATTCGTGATTAAGTGGGAACACTTGTCCGCATGTTATATTTTATTCTTTTGTATGAAAATCTGCTATGTCGAGTTTTATGAATCTAATCTTACCAATTACCATTCTACACTCAACTTCTTCAAATTGGTTTTGGCTCTTAAAATTAAAGATGTGAAGTGAAAAGATAGATTGCAAACTAAAAAAGGAAGGCAAACTTGAGAGGTGTGCTATAGAGATATAATATCTTCTGGGTAAATTTCATAAAAATTATAGGGAATCTTACGTAGATGTCTCAAATAAGCCCCAACTCACCGACATCTAGCCATTAATCATAAACTTACCAAAACTAGACAAGCACATATAAAAATTACAAACCCAAATAAATAAGGTTTTTTCTCTTCAAGAATTACATGCAAAGATCTCCTTCCATATTTTTAAGCGTGATGAGCAACATGATAAAATACGGATAGGAAATTTCATGGATGAGGTAGCAAATAAGGTGATGAAATACAAATATATATATATAAGGTTCCAAAAATCGAAGCAAAAAAGGATATTTTTCAATGGGTATGGTTGAACTTCATTGAAACATGAGTAAATATATAAAATTTGAGGAAGATTGGAGGTGATTTGGACTGATTTGGTATCAAAATTCGTAATTAAAATCGAGTTCAAAAAAATTTTAGCGACAGTTGTATCAAACATGTATCACGCATGTATCTCACACACAGGTATACATGGATATATGTGTGATACACATTTGATACAAATATGATACATATGTGATAGACAAATGATACACAGTGTGATATACATATCAACTTTTTTCATGTTCATCTTCTACTTCGAATTTTCAATTCAAAACCACCTCAAAACTCATCAAATCATCCCAAAACTGAGATTCAAGTTCTGTAAGATGTACCTAATCTATTCTAATAACACCCAAAAAATTCAACCTTTTTTTGGCTACCGTAAGCTAAGTGGCTAATATTGGTAATGTCTGACTAATATTAATAATATCTTATGAATTAATCAATTTTTATAATAAACTACTTATAAATGGACATAGCTAGCAGTTCCCTATATAATTATAGTCTTTTTTTCACAAAAAATCATATAACTTTTTTTGTAACAGAAATTACAAGACTTTCACCCTACTAACACAAAAGTCACAAATCCGAAAAGCCAACTTCCGATCACTAATAATTTTTTACGTATTTTAAACTCTGCGGATGAGTTTTGGGTTGGGTGAGTCCTTTTCAACTTGGGTCTGTATTTGTAGAATAAAAAAATAAATTAAAATGTAGGGTAATAAATTATCAGTGATAGAAGGTTGAATGGTGAAAGTCTTGTGATTTTTTAATTACAAAATAAAATTATACAAAATTGATAAAAAAAATTTATAGTTAAGTGATCATTTATGAAATTTATCCAAAATTTCTTCTCAATAATTTTTGGGACTCGAAATAAGACAAAATCATATCATTTGACCTCTACGTTTTGGCACATATGCATGCAAAATCCGAAAGGAAAAAGTAATTGGTGGTCAATGCAATCCAATCTGAATATAGTAATAGGAAGAAGTAGTTCACGACCATGTCACTTTGGTAGCCAGATAGGAAAATGTCTGTGACAGTGGGCACGACAAAAGATCCATGTTTGTAGGAAGGTTTGAAATTTTTAAAAAGGGGCTTTGGACAAAACAATAGATAACCTAATAATGTAAGGATATGGGAGAATTGATGTCACATGTAAACATTGTTGGTAGGTGAAAAAAGAATGTCAAAGCTATAAACAATTTGCTGGCATAATATCGATACATTGTGTCTTTTAATCCTTTCCGATTATTTTTAGCTCGTGGCAGAAACTATTTATATCACATAATCATAAAAATGTATAAAATTTTTGTATTTTTATTACATAACATACATTTTTTGGCTATTATTTTGAGAGCCGCGATACAATGTCATTTTCTCATATCATGGGTAGGGGCGTTTATGGTTCAGTTTGGATCTGTTTAATTAATTTTCTTCTTAAAAAATCAAATCAATTAAGTCAATTTTTCAAAATGAGAACCAAATCAAACCAATTAACTTGATTTTTTATAGGTTCGATTTTTGTCGGTTTTTATCGGTTTTCGGTTATTTCGATTTTTTGTTCCTTAACCTCGATTAAAGCTTTTTAAGAACTCTAATATTAATGGTTTAGACTTATTTTTTGAACTAAAAATGTCAAACTAAATATTACAAGTAAAAATAATACTCTAATCGATATAATCAACCGGATAAAAATACTTGATTTTTTTTCAAATGCTAAGATTTCTTATAGAATAATATTTCAATAGCAGTTGTATCTATAGAAAAAAATTTCTAAATTAAAATTGATAATATCTTACTTAGGATCAACAATATCTCAAAAGAAATTAAATGAATTAACTACATTATGAATGTAGAAAATATTATTAGAATAACTCGATTAACAAAAACTTATTTATAATTTTATGACCACGCCCAACTATGCTTTCCGAAAAGAGACTAAGCTGTCATTGCAAAGAAAACAATTTGATCAACTTTAGCTATAAAATAGAGATTTGAGAATTAAACTAAATAACTTCAACTAATAGAAAGTAAGGGAACTATCAACTAATAAGATGGTGGTTGTATTCAAGATTAAGAAGGCTTAGGGTTACGACTTTCTCAATTATCAGACTACTTCTTGTTGTGTTAGCTATAATCTTGTTGATTGTTCTTTGCGAATCGTGAACACTCAACATACTGCAATTAACTCTCAATCAATTACTTTATTATACTAGATAATTTCTCTCGAACTGCTCTAGCAAGCTATTTTAACAACTTACACTAACCACATCAAAGCTTTATCATTTCTAAATCTTCTTTAAACCCAAAGCATTAATCTCTCAAATACCTAGGAGTAGTGTTATTCAAGAATAACCTAAGCATGTACTATTTTCTCAAACAATATACACTAAATAGACAGCATTAAGTGAGGCCCATAAATTAATTAAGATAAGCACCTAGTTGAACAATAGAGATTAAAAAGACTCAGTTAGTACAACATGTAATCAATAATTCATCCTACAAATGATTACATTAAATCCTAGACGAGAAAGTTAGCTACTCATAATAGTATATGAAAATACATTACTAAAATTCATAATCAACAAGGAATAATAGGAAGAAGAAGAAGGGAAAGTCTCTGCCAAATCCGTTCACCTTGTTCTTTGCATGTTTTTGCTTCCAGAAGTGATGTGTAAACTTCCCAAGTCATTTCAAGAAGTATTGATATGAGATAGGGCTTTCATGGGGTGAATTTGGCCAATCCAACCTCGAATAGGATAGCTGGGCATTTGCGGCTGGCCTTGCGCGACACAAGGCTTGTGAACCAGCCTTCAGTTTTTCTTTTTCTTCTTCCTTTCTCGCGATGGCTCGTGCCTTGTGATCGACTTACTATTTTGCATGAACGGCAAATCCCTTGGCTTGTTTGCTCCTCTCTTGACGCGAGGCTGATGGACTGTTGCATCCAGTTGTTCTTCTTGTGTCTATCAGGATCGATTCACTCAAACACTTTGAACTGATAAAGAAGATGAAGAAATCTTGAAGAGAGAAAAGTTAAGGTAGAGAGACTTATTTCGTGGTAACACCCCGTTAGAGTAAACTTCCACGGCAGCGGGATTTATATATATTAATAATTAAGGGTATTTACAATACAAGGAGAATAAACAGTACAGCCTATATATAGATCCCAAATAGTCCCAAACCTATAAGAGAAAGGTCTCCCAATTTGACCAGGATTATAGGTTTTCCTTTCCCAAATCTATGAGGACAATGAGTTTTCCTAAACCTATAGGGATTATGGGTTTCCTAAAAATACAAGAAAATAATTCTGCGGAATTTACAGAATCACTATCATCTCCAGATTAATGATTCTGCTTCTTCTTTGGTTTCGTACAGTTTGTCCGATAGTGCCCTTTATCTCCACAGTTCCAACAAATCACGTTGGGTCTGTTCGGAGATTTTTCTCGATTTTTTGATTTTGATCGGCCATGTTGATTTGGCCCTTCGACTTGCTTCTCCCCCTTCGGTCAACGCTGAGGGCACTGCCCGATGAATCTCCCACTTCTCGTTTGCAAATGCTTTCGCTGAGAACAACATCACGGATTTCATCAAACTTCAACTTCTTAGATCCACGGGAACTGCTAATCGTAGCAACAACAGTATCCCAAGACTCGGGCAGAGATGACATCAAAATCAACGCCTTAATTTCATCTTCGAAATTAATTTTCACAAAACTCAGCTGACTCACAATCATATTGAACTCATTTATATGATCGGCAACAGATCCATTCTCAGATATCTGTAGATTAAACAATCTACGCATCAAATATACCTTGTTCATCGCTGATGGCTTTTCGTACATATTTGATAGCGCCTTCATCGGATCTGCCGTAGTCTTCTCCTTAACGATGTTGAACGCCACGTTTCTCGACAAAGTCAACCGGATCAACACCAACGCCTGGCGATCCTTAAGCTTCCACTGCTCTTCTATCATGAAAGCCGGCTTTGCCTCAGTCAAGGGTTCGTGAAGATCTTTCTGGTAACAGATAGTCTTCGATCTGCATCTTCCAGAAACCGAAATCGGATCCATCAAACTTCTCGATTCCAATCTTCGAACTCTCCATCTTCAGTGATCGTGTTAAATCTCCAAAGCTCTGATACCAGTTGTTAGGATCAATTCACTCAAACACTCTGAACTGATGAAGAAATCTTGAAGAGAGAAAAGTTAAGGTAGAGAGACTTATTTCTTGGTAACACCCCGTTAGGGTAAACTTCCACGGCTGCGGGATTTATATATATTAATAATTAAGGGTATTTACAATACAAGGAGAATAAACAATACAGCCTATATAGATCCCAAATAGTCCCAAACCTATAAGAGAAAGGTCTCCCAATTTGACTAGGATTATAGGTTTTTCTTTCCCAAATCTATGAGGACAATGAGTTTTCCTAAACCTATAGGGATTACGAGTTTCCTAAAAATACAAGAAAATAATTCAAGTACATCACATACTAATCAAGCTCCACACCTAACAGTGTCCTCCCTCCCATTTTTTGCTAAATCATCCTCTCATCATCAACTTTCATCCAATACGTTATTACACAGTGAAAACATATAATGAGCATAGTATACTAGACATAAATATACTCAAAATATGTATTTCTTGCCAATTATCACTTAATCTCAAGAAGTTAGAAAAATACACTTCAAACAAAAATGTATAGGAAGCTTTGTTAAAGAAAAAAAAAGATTAAGACATCTAATCAAGATTTGGCTTTAGGCCAGCAAGAATGTTGAGACTTGAGTTGTGCTTACCCCTTTAATAAGTTTTGCGCGACGCGAATCGGTATCAGAAAGGTTGTAATGCTTGTATCAAACATCGGATGCGACAATGAAATGAAAACAAGGTCTTCCCCCTCCCCCCCAAACGCAAAGTATATATTTAGGTCCCTGAAGGGAACATAAATGAAAAACTAGAGCTTAAATCTTTTGATATTTGACTCAAATTCCAGTTTGGCAATATCAAGAATTTTTACATAATACGTTTTACCAATTTCAGTAGACTATCATCATCTTATCGCAACAATTATTGAATTTAAACACTTAGTTTATTTTGTCAAGTATTTGGATAAAATTAGACTTTTGACACAGAAGACGAACTTACATTTAATAGGTGGATAATAATTGGTTGAGGCCAAGAAAAAGAGTATTTAAAGATAAAGTTGAAGAAGTTAATTATTTGAGTTAATATTATTATTTCACTTGAGATACTCTGTAATTAAACTTTTTATATTTCACACACTTGATAAATTGAAGTTTAGTATTTACAAATATTGATATTTAAGATAATACTTTTGGCCATGGGTTTAATTTCTTATATGTCTAATGGACAGTGGTTCATTGTGCGGTTAAAGGGGTTGGCCATGGCATGGGTATCATGGCCAATGGTACATGACCATTTCATTAGCTAAGGAGTTTGATATCTTTGTTCCTCCCATTATTCTACTATCTAATAAGAGGGAGTTAACAGGCATGCCTGCTCCCTGTCAGGACATTTTCGACATTTCACATATTTAGGTTTCTTGAAAAAGTTATACTCGCCGCTGCAGTATTTGGACATTGTCAGTAGCTACGTCAAGATCGCCACCGTTTGCTGCTAAAATTGCAGCCCTTGTGCCACGATGAAACAGCCTCTGGTCAATGTATTGATTATGGTGAGCTCATTATGTTTTTGGTTTGACACGCTAACCCCAGAACCCCTTACTTGCGCTTCCACTTTACAACCTCACACTGATGATGTCATTGTAATGCCACATTTTTCTCTTCTTTACTTTCCAACAATTGTTGCCTCTAAGCTAATTTCCTTTTCATGTCTGTAGACCACCAATTTTTTTCTTTTACTTTTTGAATTTATGTATTCTTTTGATTTAAACTGGAGATTCCTTTTAATTAATTCCAAGAATTGATACATGAAGATTGTTAGCTTCTACGATATGATTTTATCATTCTTGGCTATTAGAAGGAAATAGCATTTGTAATTTTAGAATACGTTTTAACTATTTATAAACAAATTAAAATACGAATTTTGTTGTCTTGAGAAATAATAAAAAGATGAAGGAATACCGAAATTTTTTACCTTAACAAAAGCCGAGCATTATTTGGTCATTACAATAAAAGTTGCTGGAGAGCCAAAACTTCTTTTGTGCTATTACAGTATTATGCAATGAATAATAGTAATTTCTTGGTATGTCCTTTACTTAATTGGTTATTTTGAGTGCTATGTGATACAAAACGAGATAAATAAAGTTTGTGCACACACTACTCTCGCTAGATCCTACTTGTGGAATTACACAGAATATATTGTTATTGTATACGATATAGGAAAAATAAAAATAGCATTTAAAATTAATTAATAAAGCATAATATTTATTGAAATATAAAATAAGGAAAAATTAAGAAGAATAAAATATAAGAAGTTGCAAAGTACTACAATCTACGTATATAATAAGAGAAATAAAAAGCAGGAAAATATGCAAATAAAAAAAGGGAAGAAGGAAGACACGGAACCGAAGTAGCAGCAAGAATACTCTCCAGTTAAAACCAAAAAAATGCCACGGTAAGAGAAAGTATGAGATAAGTAGGAAAAAGAATTAAAGAGGAAAGGAGTACCTCGAATTGAATTAGGAGCAATAAAATACATTTAGAGAGACAAATGGGAGGAGGAAAAGAGTTTTCCTTTTTTATTATGTTTTAAAAAGAAAAAACAAAGATTTTGAATGTCATCACGTAATTAGTATCAATATATTCCCTTTGAGAATTAAGGAGTGTAATTACTTCATTTCAATTATGCTTAATTCATATTGACTAGATGATTACGTATGCATGTAGATATGTCAAACCATATAATTAACTAACTTACATTCGAATTCAATTACAATAAGACTTAAACAAGCCCTAATAGGTTTAAGTATATGGAGGAAAAATCAGAAATAGTCAGATTTACAACTGGTAATTAAAAAAATAGATACATTTTTAAAAGTGATCAAAATTTAGTCACTTTTTTATGTAAAGATAAAATCTAAACAAAAAACACCCTTAAAAATTCGTAAAAATTCCGGCATAATCCACTGGAGTTCGAATTTTTACATATGAGATTCCAACATAATGTGCTGGAGTATCATAATGTATCGGAGTTCCAACATAATATGCTAGAAGTTTATACTAAAGAGATCCAAAATCCAGTATATTATGCTGGAACTTTCCGTGTTTTAACTAAATAGAGACTGTTTTTCAATAACTTTACAAATGCTGACTATTTATAATTACGAATTCGAAAATTGACTAGCCCGTACTATTTTCACATGTATATAAGGGGTCGTTTGGTAGGCCGTATTAAGCAAAATAATCCCCGTATAAAAATTTAATCCGTCCAATACCATGTTTGGTTGGTCAATTCAATTTACTCCTACCTAATACATGGATTAGTTATACCTCATATGAGGGATTAACTAATACCAAGGAAAGGAAGGGATTACTTTTCCCTGGATTAGCTATACATGGATAAGACTTAAAATTACTAAATCCAGACTTATACATTGCATAATTAATTTTTAATACAATAAATCAAATACTTGATAAAAAATAATCCCAGCACTACAATCCCTGTATTACTAATCCATGCATTATTAATCCCTGCATTACTTGTGTTCGTACCAAATTACCCCTTAAGTGTTTAAATTATTAGGCTTGTGCTAGCACGGGCCAACGCCGATCTAGTACTAATATATAGAAGAGCGGGGGAAGCAAGTCGAGGTCGTCATGTGTGCTTGCTACTAAAGGGTATTTTGGTCATTTCATATTACTTCTAAATTTTGCTGAAAGTTAATGCGTGTTGAATCAACTTGACAGCTGGTGCAAATGCAAGAGGTCTACGGTACTTCAGTATGACAGATAGGTCACTCTCTATCTCTATCTGTTCATCTTCTTTGTTTTTCTTTGTCTGCCTTCTGATTTGTATCTTTCAGAGAAGAATTAAATAGGTAATTTCAAAGTCCAGAATTGAATTTGCTCTGCTTTTGTCTCTCTTCGCTCATAATTCCATAACCTTCTTCTTCGCTGTACGAAAGAATTGGAGTTTGACTTGGATTTTTGTAGTTCATTAGTTGCTAAATTTTTCGCTCAGAATTCCTCTGGCTTCTGCTTCTTCATTGTAACAGAAAATTGGGGTTTTGCTTGAGTTTTTGCAATTCAGTAGTTGCTCAATTGATATAATCACATGGTTGAAAGATTAGTTTATTGTTCTATCTTTTTTTCATTATATGTGACTGTGATTGTATTATTTTTGGGTTCTTGCTAATTTGTTGCTTAAAATTAAATTGTAAATTTACGTTAATTTTGTGAAATTCAAAAATATCTTGAAAAAATTTGGGATTTCCGTCGACTATCTAACTATTCTCCATGTTTGTTTATGTTTGAAGGTTTTTTGTATTTTGACCAAGAGTTATAAATTGGGGATTTAGAATGGATGAAGGTTACTTTCTTGGATTTAAGCTATAATTTTAGTCTGCTACTGATGTATTTTATTTTGTTGATTTATTTCATTTTGTTATTCTGAGTTTACATCGAAAAAAGTGAGCTGGTTCTTAATTGTTTAAAAGTTTTGTACATGACTTCTTACTTTCGAGCTTAGTGATTAGTAGCTTATACATACAAATTCGATAGAACTTGTTTGGTGTTTTTGGATATGTATGGTGCAGTAAATGCATACTTGTAATTTTTAATATTCTTTCCTAACAAATCAATATTCTCTCCCCTACCCAACATTTAGGAAAAATTTGCTTAAGAACTTGGAAGTCTATGAGTCGTACTCATTCTCTTCTGGGATGTTTCAGCTATAACTATCGTATTTGTCCCAAATATTTTAAAAGTGGAATAAAACAAGATACAGAAGTCCCATTGTTTTTCTATAGATTGTAGCCATATATGTTGAAAATACTGAGATCATAAGAACAAAGGATACATCAGGAATTGTTGTCACCTTTTTATTGCATACTTGAACTTGGAAGCATAGATATATTTAAATAACTTGACTTTGGATGACCAAAAGAAGATTTTGATTATGTTATTTCGAAAGTGGTTCTCAAAGTATTCAATCTCCATTTGAAATTAAATATAACTACTTGTGAATCTCGGTGAGTAATCATATAAACATAATTTGAATGGGCAACATGTAGCTTATCTTATAACACTATATATTTGATATGTAAAGAAGAAAAAAGGATGCTTTATAGCTATTCACTAAAACAAGTTTAACTAATTATCTCATTATTCATTTTTCAAGCCATCACTGAAACATTGAATCTATCTATGAAGCTCTATTTAGAATTTATTTATTTGGGTGCTTTGTTGATGCAGTTGTTGAAGTGCATTATCTTCTACACTCTCTGATGAACTACTATTATTCATGTGCTGGATTTTGTATCCATCTTTTCAGTTGGTAATAAGTTTTGTTGAGGCCAATCAATTCTTGGTAAAAAATAAAAAACTGCAATAGTTTGTATTTCCTACATTTTGACCTTTTAACAGCTCTCTTTCGCTGTTTGAGTTATTAGTTCACACTAATTCTTTGTGGCATTTGGCAGTAGCTGGTTAAAATGGTTTTAAAGTTCTTATGATCCATCATATTGCCTTATCTTGAGCAAGTGCAAGGTACTATCCCTCTTAATTTGTTCGAGCACTTTTGCCTACAAAGTTTACCTGTTGTTGGCACTAAATCACACTAGATTAAAAAAAAATTCAGAAAACCACACCATTTTTTGTTTCATTAGAAGGACACTTAATGCTCACTATCTAGATACACAGGAGTGTATATCTAGATTAAAATCTTTTTCAGGAAATCGCATAGTTTTAGAAGGGTTTTGAATGAAGAGTTTGTGGTAAGAAGAGTTTTGAAAGAAGAGGAATGATGATGGTAGCTTGCTGATGTTATTAGTTTTATGTGGTTTGTAAGCATTTTACTACCTTGATACCAGATATATAACTTTAATGTTGCCGTAAATTTTTTCCACTTTTCTACTTATATATTCTCTGTAGTTGCTACTCTAAGCTCTTTCCTGGGAAGAAGACAACATCATCTAGATTAAATGACATCTCTTTTGCTTAAATTTTTCTTCGATCACATTTGAAATCGCATAATACAAAATACTGCATTTTTGGTATAATACATAAACTACTTTTCATATACTTCTCTAAAAAAAAACCTATTTCCTTTTGGCATGAATGTTATGTGGTCAAATTGACTTTGAATTTTTACTGATCTCTCCCCCTATTAGAAGATATTTTCATTGATAAACTTGTGATGCATATCATCAAATTAGGTTTTTTTTTTTGGGCTTTTCTAATGTGTTTCTTTTTCTGCACATCTAAAGGAACAACTTTTTCTATGGCAAAAAATACTGAAGCTACTGCCAACGAGTCCAAAAAAGAATCTAAGGTAAAAAAATATTTTACTTTTCCCTGATCATAAAATTTATTCTGTTAATTTATGATTTTTTTTCGAAATTGTGGTTTCTAATTTTTTATTTGGATTTGGTTTGGGATGATAAATTAATGATCTTGTTTATGTTAGTAATGAAGATTTGGAGGGATAGGGCTATGGTTATTTTGGAACTTGTATTTTCAAAGGTTGTATTTCATAAAATATTGATTATATTGGTCTATCAGTGCTCTGTGCACCAGATATACGTATCTTGAGAATCCAAATTTTTCAAGGGAGTGAAATAATTGTTAAAAGTTAATTCCTAAGTTAGCACTTGAAAGGTCTGTAAAAGAAAAGGAGAAAGAATTAAATTTCTTCTTTTCATTCTCTTGAGGCAATTAATAGTGCAGCTATGGCAGTTTTCACTCTGTTCTTTTTTATGTCTTCAATAATTTCCTCTAATCAACTTAAAACTATTTGAAATTTGAAAATAATTTGTATTTCTTCCAGTGGATAAAAACTTTAATATGTTTAGTAATTTGACTATTTTTTGTATAAGTTACCAATAAATATTTAGAAGCTTCGTATGTCCTTGTGCTCTTCTTTCTATTGTACACTAAAACGATGATATTATAGAAGCAAATTTATAAGTCATCATGCAACATCATTAAGCATACAACATGATTACCACTATTGAATTCTTTGTTTTGGTCGTCATCTTATTTACCTAGAATAACAAATACATACTTTGAACTGTAACTCTCTATATCTATTTGTAGAACATTTTATATATAGAAATCGTTGTTACTACAGATTTGATGGTAAAGTTTTATAGATTGCTTGAACTGCAGATGTCGATTGATAAAAAAAATATTTACCATCACCTTGCTGTCTGCAGAAAAGGAAGCAACAGTAGTCAACAGAAACCATCTCTAAAATTAACCGTAGGAGATGTAATCTGTACAAGAGTTATCAGTTAATAAAAAAGAGTTTCTTTTAGCGCAACACCGATCAAAAAAATTTGAATATAAAAAGGCCAGATTGCGCTGCTTGAGTATACCAAACAAGCTGCTGGGCTTGAGTTACTTATACAAAAAAACTCTAACGATAATGGAGCCACCTGCATTGATGGGAAAGGTTAAAAACCAAAAAAGATTTATTTGAGCAAAAGACACATTTATATATACACTGTTTGTAGACACAAATATATGCCTGTATATATGTTTTCTTCTTCGGGATTGTATTTAAATAATTTGCTCTTACTAAACACATTTGGATTCGCATATTAGCAGGTATATCTTCGGTTGCAGGGGCAGTAGTTGATTGTGACAAAGAAAAAAAATATAATTGATCACTTCTCTGTTTTTTAATATGGTAAGTGAGTGAAAATATATTTTTTTCCAGTTTGACTTTACTGTCTTAATGTATTAATTAGAACTGTTTGTATGCTAGGTTCGACCTCAGGTGCACCCTGTGAACAACACCATGTAGAGACATCTACTGTCATAAACAAAGATTGTCTCAATTTAATCTTATTACACCACTTGCTGCCTCTCTCTTCTCAACACTAATAGGATATATTGTTGCAACTAATGTACACAGGTTCTAAATGAAAAATAATAGGTTGGAACTGGAACATTAGAGAACTACCCACTGATGCAACCATTTTGAAAACTATACCAACTGTAAATATTGTGGAGCAAAATAGTTTGAATATGAACTGCCAGCATTTTGTTGTAGCAATGGTTCGGTTAAGTGACGTCACATGAAATGCCTAATGTGCTCTTGAATTTATATTTTGGCAATACCGAAGAATCTGATCACTTTCGTACCTACCTTAGATTATACAATAATATGTTTGCATTTACTTCGCTTGGAGTGAACTATGACAAAGTACTAGCAAAAAGAAACCAAGGAATTTATATATTTAGAGTACAAGGTCAAATATATAACTTTATAAATGATTTAATTTCAATAAATCGTCGGCCAAGAAATTTACAGTTGTATTTTTACGATTAGAATACAGAAATATTGAATCGAATGGCTTTTTCGGATATAGTTCGACAATCGATAGTTGAGAAGTTAATGAATATACCGAAGATAAATCCGTATTGTATCTTTTTGAAATCTCTAATACATATCCCAGAATTATCAAACTTTTATATTGCATTGAGATGTGGCTCTGGCTAAGATCATTGAGCATATAACCTGCCAACTGTGTCAAAAGTAACATCATTATGGCTAGAACAAGAAACGAACAATAATAGTTCTGCACCCCATATTCGAATTTATACTCACAGTAACGAAATTCAATTAGTAAATTACTATTATGGTTGTTATGATCCTTTGCAATATCCACTTTTATTTCCTTATAGTCAAAATGGCTGGCATTACGGTATTCTAAAAATTGTATGACTTAGAAATAAATTGAGAAAGTGAGCTTACTATGAGACCGAACAACTTCCGAGTGTCTCTAACATGTGTTCAATTGATGGACTACTTGATATAGAAGCGGATGTTTTGCAAAAGGGGAAACGAAAAAGAAATAATATTTCTTATCGTGAATACTACTGTTATAAATTCCAGATGAGAGACAATGAGGAAAATGGAGTTTTACATTCTGGTAGATTATTTCAACAACATTAGTTGATGAATTCTTAAAAGTAGAAACTCAGAGGTTAGATTTTGCCTCATTTAACTAAGATTTATTTCGGGTTGATGTACTACAAGGACTTTTAGATATCTTAAGACTTGGCGAAAGAGAAGCTTCTAAGATAGGAAAATAATACTTTCTTCCAACAAGTTTTACGGGTGGCCCGAGAGATATGCATCAGCGTTAAATGGATGCTATTATATTAGTGCAGCATTTTGGAAAGCCTAATATATTTCTGACCATAACATGTAATCCCTCTTGGCCTGAAATAAAGGAACATCTTCTCCCAACGGGCGAAACTCAAAATAGGCCAGATTTAATTAGTCGAGTATTCAGAGCAAAAGTAGAAGAGATGAAAACAGATATATTAAAAAGAAACATATTTGAAAAAGTTTCAGCCTTTATGTACAATATAGAATTTAAAAAACGGGGTCTTCCCCACATGCTCATTTTCTTGTTATACTTACTGATGACTATAAATTATTAACGCCCGAGGCTTATGACAAATTTGCTTGTGTTGAGCTGCCTGACCCTGATACAAACTCTTACTTACATAAGCTTGTTGTTAAACACATGATGCATGGGCCTTGTGGTCATTTGAATCCCATAAATTTATGTATAAAAAGAAATGAGTGCAAATTTAAGTACCCCAAGAGCTTCGCTGATGAGACAACGAAAGGAAAGAACTCATACCCAATTTATAAAAGACGGAACATTGATAAATCTGTGAAAGTTAAGAAATAATTTCTTGATAAGTCATGGGTTGTTCCGTACAATCCCTATCTGCTACGTAAAAACAATTGCCATATAAATATAGAGATTTGCTCCGATATTAAAGTTGTCAAATATATATACAAATATCTGTAAAGGACATGATAAGATATCATTTGGCTTACACAAAGATAACACAAATATACAAATAGATGAGATAAAAGAGTATCAATCCACTAGATGGGTATCACCTCCAGAAGCTATGTGGCTTTGCGTTTCCTGTTACTGAAATGACTCCAAGTCTTTAGCACCTCCCATTACATCTTGAAGGACTAAATTTTGTCTCTTTTAAAAAAATCGACAATAGACAGTATTGTGAAAAACCCTATGATTAAGAAGACAATGCTGACGGAATTCTTTTTGATGAATGAAACAAACAAAGATGCTAAAGAGCTTAAATTATTGTATAAAGATTTTCCACAATACTTCATATGGTCATCTACTTACAAAATGTGGACTCGATGACAACAAGGTCACGTTATCGGCCGAGTTGTAACATGTCATCCAGCAGAGGGAGAAAGATATTACCTTAGATTATTACTAATGAATGTGAGAGCACCAAAATCATAGAAAGATCTTCTAACAGTAAATGGAATATGCTGCGACACATTTAGAGAATCTACGAAAAAAAGAAAGTTCTTACACTGTGACAACAGCTTGGTTGAATGTATGTCAGAGGCTACATGTTATCAAATGTCTTATAGTTTAAGACGTTTATTTGCTAAAATATTGGTATATTTCAGCCCTGACAATCCGAGGGAACTGTGGGAACAGTTTGAAGATTCAATGTCCGAAGATTTTAAGAACCTAGCCAATATAACAGCAAAAGATATCCACTTCGCTGTCCTGAATCATATCAATGATATACTACATTCTATGGGTCGTGATGTTAATGAGTTAAATCTTGTTTCAGAAACTATCACATCTTCGAAAATGGAAAATGAAGCGAAGGAAGCATATTTCGAAAGAAATATTATTGTGAGCAACGAAGATTTGTTGTTACATACAAAATTAAATACGGAACAGAAAATGACATACGATATAATCCTGCAGAGAGTATTTGCCAACGAATCAAGAGTATTTTTATTGATGGTCCTGAAGGAAGTGGTAAGACATATTCATATTGTACCTTATTAGCAACTGTGAGATTTAAAGAATTTATAGAATTAGCAACAACAACTTTCGGAGTTGCAGCTTCGAGCCTTCCAGGAGGACGAACAGTTCATTCACATTTTAAATTCCGATTAATATTGATGAAAAGTTTTCTTGCAATATTAGCAAGCAAAGTTCGCTGGCATTTTTGATTCACGATGCAAAATTGATAGTGTGGGATGAAGTGTCAATGGCCAAAAAAAAAACATGATTGAAGCTTTTGATTCTCTTTTGAAAGATATAATGGACACAAATGTGCTTTTTGTTGAAAAAGTTATTGTTTTTGGAGGGAATTTTAGACAAACTCTTCCTGTGGTTCGAAGTGAAAAAAAATGAAGACTTCATTCGGGAAGGCATATTGAACTCCGAAATATGGAATGAACTTGAAAAACTTTGATTATCAGAAAATATGCGTGCGAAAATTGATCCCTATTTCTATGAATATTTGATGCGTATTGGAAATGGAAAAGAAAAAATAAACATGGATAATAAAATAAAAATTTTGAGGTCTTTCATTGTTCCTTATATTACTGAAAAAGAATCGTTAGATCTTTTATTCAACATAATATATCCTTATTTATATACGTCTCTTCACGATTCTTCTTTTTTAACTTCGCGTGTTATTTTGACGACCAAAAATGACTTTGTTGATGAAATAAATAATAGACTTATAGCTCAATTCCTTAAAGACGCCAAGTCATTTATTGTGATGGATGAAACTGTTGAACCAAATGATCAGAGCCAGTTTGAGGATTTTCTACATTCATTTAATCCTGCTGGTTTGCCTCCTTACAAATTAATCTTGAGGAAAAATTATCCTGTTATGTTACTACGAAATTTAAATCCTTGTGAAGATTTATGCAACGACACGCGATTGATATGTTTTGATTTTAAGAGTCGTGTTATAAGCGCTAAAATTGCGAGTGGTGATTTTAAAAATACGCACGTATTTATTCCCGGAATACCATTGTTATCTTCAGATGCTGAAGGTTACCTATCCCTTTTAAAAGACACAATTTCATGCACGTCTATGTTTTGCAATGACGATAAATAAAGCGAAGGACAAACATTAGATTATGTTGGTATTTATTTGCACGAGCCAGTATTTTCTCATGACCATCTATATGTTGCTTTATTGAGAGCAAAGAGTTCAAGTCCTATAAAAATATTAATCCGGCCACCTATGGTGATAACAATGATGACCAATCTACATATAACATAGTATATGATGAAATCATTCAAAAAGCTCTCCGATAACTTTGCAGCTTTCTTGTTCATATTCCTTGATTGATCGTACATTTTTATTTCAATGATTTTCTTGTGGCTTGAAACAATTTCTCAACAATTTCTTAAGCACTAAATAAGAGTTGGCTTGTGTACCTACACATCCTTGCTAAACTTTTGCTCTTCTGATATGATTTTTTGATATGCAATATACAAATCAAAATGCTTACATTGTGAAACTTTTCAAGGATCAATCAATGATAAATCTATAAATACAAAGGCTTGTTACATATTTCAACGATTTTCGTTCTACTCTGTGAAGCTAACCTAGCTAACCCTTACATCAAGAAAAAAATTATTTTTTTTAACTCCGCCTGTTTTCAAATTATACTGTGACACAGCCGGTCTCAAGTGCGGATAAAGGAGTAGGGTTTATCGTCTATTAGTAATAACTTTTTGATCTCTTTCTAGACTATCAAAGCCATTATGGTTGAGTAATTGGTTCCTGGTTACGTATTTTACTTGGTGCTGTCCATAGATTTATCGAGTCACTTCTCAAAAGATTCAAAAGATTTATTGAGAATGGAATGAACAATGAACTTACATACAAAAAATATTGTAGAGTGGATAGCAACAATTATTTCAAATACCATAGCAACCAAGGTCATTTTTAGAGTTCTACTTTTTCGAAATATTGTTATGTTGAGCAATCTACTTATGTATTACTGTTGTTAAAATCGCGCTAAAATTGTTGTATACACATCTTTTTACAAAATCAACTAAAAATTAGAGTAAAATATTTTCGCCCTACATAGTATATTGTAACTTGAAAATAAAAGTAAATTTATCAATTTGTTTATCTAAATGTTCATGTTTCAAACTATATTTGTTGATTAATTGTATACCTTTTTGGCAGAATCTTCTTCATATTGAGAATCTTTAAGCCATGATAGCTCAAGGAAATTAGATTGGAGCTGAAATGAATGACACGGAAGCTATATCAACTACGCTGCTGGTGCAACAATTGTTAAAAAAGCGGCAATGCATTTGCAAAGGTTTCAACCTTGGTAGATGCGCTGCCCTCTTTTTAACAATGATTGTATGCTATCAAAAATGAAACTCCAAAAGCATTTGTTTATCTTTTTCATCTTGAACGCACTAGAAAAAGACCCTCAATTCTCTTTCTTCTCATCTCTTCATCTTCTCATCCAGGTATGCTTTTCTTTCAATTTTTGCTCAATTTCCTACTATTCTTTCAGATTTTTCCAAAATTTTATCTACTTTTGTTAAATCTGTTTCAATATTTGCACGTTTTTTAAAATTTTTTAGTTGCTACGCATGCTCATGTTTAGCTGCTATCTTTCCTGTTTTCTATTGATCACTTGGGTGATTTATGATTTGAATTTGTCTGAGTATAATTATAGGGATTCTGAAACATAAATAGCAAATTAGTTCGGAAGTGTCTATTTTTCATTTGTCATACTTGTAGTTTATTGATATTCCTCAATCAAAGTAAAAGGTGGTGCCAATGATGAAAATGACATTATCATTACTTATTAATGTTTACGTAGCAGATAATCATTCATTTATGCAGGTTTTATGCTTCTTCTTCTGTAGCAGTAAATTTCTTCATCCTAGGTATTTGGATGCCCCATATTGATTTTTGGAAAATTCCTGCTACCATAAAAGACTTAAGCATTAGTTGTTCTGTTTTTCTCTAGGTGTTTTGCTTTTGAAGAATCAACTTTTCCTCTGAGTATTTTCTCTGGAATTTGATAATTTTTTTCATCTGTTATCCTCCTTTCTTTTTCTTTTAGTTCAATGAAGGTGGATTTTTATTACGTTTCCATACAAATAGCCAAGATTATTTTGGATAACCTTTTTTCCGTTTAAATATTTCTTTCAATAATTCACTTGACATTATATAACAAGCAAAAGTATACATGAAATACGGAAAAAATAACTTACATCAGGTAAATGATAAATTATTTCATATAAGCGCACTTTATTAAACTCTTTTAAAATAAAAAGAAACTGATCTTGACCCCAGTCCCTAAATTGTTCTATCCAACTCTAGCCTTGCTCATGCTCGCTATCGGTCTTGTCCTAACTGTTTCTTTCTTCATGTAAGCGCTCGATCTGATTCTTACATTCTTCAATTGTTGGATATCTTTTTCTTCAATTTTGTCGCAGATTTGATCCAAAGGTGCCTAGTATATTGCTAATATGTTAAAGTACAATCCTATCATATGAACTCTAGACTTGCACCCCAATTTCATTGTATGATAATGTTCAATTTGCCTCAAAGTGCATACTCTTTCCTAATACGGGGTGTAATCTAACTTACTTGGATTTTAGAGGTATTTAATGAAAATTCGACGGCACTCAATTTAGGATTTAATAAAATTAGAGTATATATCTCCTTCACAGTACAACCTTCTCTCTTGAAAAAGTTAGCTTCATGCATCAACTTAATTTAAATTGTGTGATGAAGCTTGGGAATAATGAAATCAAAGCTCTGGTTGCACTATATTTGAACATAAGGTGCTATTATATTTAGTTGAATTTTTCATGTCACTGATCCTAGCCATTTTAATGGAGAATATAGGTCAAAACATTAGTGTGTCTCAAATATTTATCTATCTTCGTTCCATAAGCTTATTTTGTTGCATGGTTTCTGAGCTGGAGTATAACCATATGCAAAAATAAATAATCTTTCTTCTAAGTTCAGGCTTGTTTTTTGCCTTGCAGCTACAACAACCAAGGTAGCAACGGTAGTATGTATGATTTCATGATTGTTGTATATATTATTTTCTTTTACCTATTATTTTATTCCTACACTAATACAATACTTAACATATACTTCATAGGCCTTTTTTACGCACTACCAGATATAGCAACTGGGTATATCTGTGCAAGCCTTTGTATCACAATGTTAATTCAACTTCTCAACTACCCCAGTTTTGTAAGTATTTTTTCTTGTAAATATTGTACTCTTTACACAGACAAACTGTATTTATCGAAATGAAACATGCTCTAATCCAAAGTGTTGGGTTCTTTGTTTGTTTGATTTCGTTTTCCGTACTAACTGTGTTAACAGTGAGATTCCCTGCAATGTTGGTGAAGGAATCCCAGAGAAGGGGCTTCCGAAGATGGGGCAGAACAAGCTACTTTTTTGTACTTCCATATCTATCTATTCTGAAGAAATTTGGATGCTTTCTTGATCATTTTACTTCTTTGGAGTTAAGTACTTTTATCTTTATGATATGTAACTATTTATCACGTTACGCTAGAATTGTGCAATACCTTTGCCTTCTACATTTGGCAAATAATTTTTTTTTAGCCCATAAGTTTCGCAATTTACTTGGTTAGTCATAATGGAAAATTTACAGTCAACCATTGCAACTCTAAGATAACATACTCTAACTTATTGTATACCAATTCTTCTCTAACTTCACGCTGCTCTATTGGCAAACACTGTCTTACCCTTCAGCTGCACAAAACCAAATCTTGAGAACAGAAGTCTGAAAAAGTGTGTGAATCACTTTATGATATTCATACTCTTTCGACGCCTATAACGTTGATAGTCATAGAACCTATAACAGTATGGTAATGCATTTAGCTTTTTATTTTTTTCACTTTCAGATGTTAAGATTACAAGAATT
>MCJB01001880.1:48351-127902 GCA_002018475.1 Nicotiana obtusifolia
GGGGGGGGGGGGGGGGGTTAATTGAGGCTAGACTTGTACATTGCTCAGCTGTCGAGTAGATGGAACACTATTCCGTTGGCATTAGAACACTTAGAAAAAAACAAGCAGAATGCTTAATATGTTAGGCCCGCGCGATAGTGCAGACAATCTTCATCTAGTCTATAAAAAAGAGTCGGTTATAAAATTGAGTGATCCAATAATTATATGCACATTACAATAAAGCTTACTTAGAGCCTGTTTAGAAAGCCACTTGAGAATTGAATTAGGTGTAATTACACAGTTTGACATGTTTGTTTGGCCAAGTAACTACTTGATCAGCATGGAATTGGGTGTAATTGGAAAAGTATTATTACACTTTCCAATCCTCGAAAGGGAGGGGGAGGGGAGAATTGGTGGTAGTTACATTGTGTAATTACAATGTTACTTTTTAATTTCTTTCCTTTTTGTTTTTATTTTAATTTATTTTCTTTATAGCTATAATTTCTGTTTATTTTAATTTTTTTTAATTTTATTTTAATTTTTAATTTCTTTTTTAATTTTAAAATATATTTTTTTGTACATTATTTATCTTTACTTCTCTACCTTTACTTCTTGTGAATTCATGTAATTGCTCGTATATTTTATGTTTCCTAATCTTAAATTATATTGAAATTTATTATGTTTCCTAATCTTAAGTTGTATTGGGACTTATTTTATTATGTTGGAATTTGACATATGTTAAACTATATTTTTTTTTTTCGATTTTGAAGTTGTGTTATATTTATGGTTTCAAATTACTTGTTTTGATAGTATTGACCTGTTATTTACATTGCATGTTGTTTATTTTTAGATTAGAATTGATAGATTAGTTTTGTCAAATATTTGAATAATGTTATGATATTATATTTATAAATATTAATTTATTTTATCAAACATGTATTCCATAATGTTCTTACAAAATGTATTTAGTTTTTACAATTAATTAAAATAAATATTAATAATTTAGAAAATATATATCAATTATTGTTATAATAATTAGTTATAAATATATGATTACTAATTAATGAATATTGAAGAAAACATATGCATCTTAAATACCAACTCTAATATTATTTATAATTATAAAAAATTATTTATAGGTATATATTTATTGTATTAACTTTTCAATATTAATAATTACTTTATTAAAAATTTAATCTGACCGTGTAATTACACTTGTGCAACCAAACGGTACGCTTGTAATTACATTGTAATTATGTTTTGACAAACAAACATGCCGCCGTAATTACTATATTGTGTAATTACTAGGCTGTGTAATTACTATCCAAGTAATTATACCAATTCTAATTACTAAGTGGCTTTCCAAACAGATCCTCAGAGCTACATGTTTTTTAAAATGATAAAAGCAAAAGACACTACATTTCTATAACCAAAAATTAAGGATTAAAAAATCATTCTCCTCTAAAGGGAAAATCCAAAATTAAAACGGATGACTGCATAATCTTCTCTTATAACTCACTCAAGGAGATAGAATAAAGAGAATAGTCAATTGAAGTGGACTTAAAGAGGCTAATAATTTCCTTAGATCTAAATAATATTCGTATTCCCAGCAAATATGGCAACTACATATAATTGATACAAGCTCCATATAAGATTTGCTTTATGTTTTGGTTAACTAACTGGCGATCATCTTTGCATATGAAACTTTGACTTTGTCTTTAAAAATCAATTCCATTTCTCCACCATCACATGCATAAACAGAATATCATATCATTAATTGGGAGTCAAAAAGGATGAATATCAATTGAAGAAAGCTAGTACAACTTGGGTGGAACATTAATGACACCTTTACCATGCCACACTTACACTCGTTCATAAATCATAACCCAACCAACTCATTACTAGCCTGAGTTTTACAACGTAAACTTTCATTTTATCAAATCAATTAAAAGTGAATTACAAGTAATTGTTCATAAAGATGAATTATTAATTTGAAAAATAACATAGACAATACGTTCTAATTAAACAAGTTAAACAACACTAATAAAGTTATAACTTATCCAACATATATACTAAGTAAATCTTTACTGGCATATATAGTCCCCGCCAATCGCTCCAAAAATTCTAGTACTATTCACATGTAATTGAACTTTACACAGATTTTCTTTTCTTACATTGTTAAGAAAATGTCGAAATAACAACTACATTATGAATTATATGAAATTGTTTCATTAATCGAACTTCTTGGCTGTACTGTTTCGCTAAACAACAAATATACTAGTAGATAAAATCGAAAAAGAATAGAACAATATGGTTTAAGTGTGTATGCACAGACTACTTGCTGAATATTTGCTGAATCAACTCCCAAAAAATTGATTCTCCACAGGAGAGTTGACGTGGTAAAGATTTTCTGGTTTGTGTGTTCATCTACTCGTATATATAGTGTATAAAAAGACAAATTTGCCCCTACTATGCTAAAGCAAAATCATACCCCAGAAAGCCAGCGAAAGTACTCGCTAATCTCCTCCCCAACGCGGCCAGCCTCCAAATCGTCGACCCGAACAACAACGTCACTCCGGCGATTACTACCACTGAAGAAAAACCTTCCGGAGCTCCGGAATGATGCAATCCGGTCAACGTAATCACGTAGACAACTCCGTCCGCCGGAAACTTCAGCTGCTAAACTCTCTCCCGGGCGCTCCGGTACCGAAAATCCGGTTAAATCCTTATCAGAAACTTCACTCCCGCGAATGGAATCTACAGACAACTCGTGGTCTTCTTCAACAACATATTCAAATGAACCAATCGAATAGGACCTCCGGCCCGTGGAATCCGACCCGACCCGTCTCCGACTCACGCTACCGATTTCGAGTCGGAAACTACCGGTATTACTATTAGGAGTGCCAATGGTAGGGTTTTCCGAATTTGTTGCTGTTAATATCTTGTTCAGTACGTCTGCGTCGGTGGGGGCCACAGTAGAGCGGCAAAGAGGACAGGACTGATTTGTTAGAAGCCACGTGTCAATGCACTCGCGGTGGAACGCATGACAGCAAAGTGGAAGAAGACGCAGCTGATCGTGCGATTCGAATTTGGAGAGACAAACTGCACAGTCAATTCCAGTTAAACTACCAGTCACAGAACCAAAACTGAACAGCGGCAACGACTCGAACAATCGGCCGGAGAGACGATTTGAAATAGCAGCGGGATGAGAAATTACGTCGTCTGCGGCGGCGTAGGTTCGGGAGGAGCGGCGGGAGAGGAGGCGAAGGAGGAGGTAAATGGATGCGGAAACGATAATGGCGGTGGTTACGACAATAATAACAATCATAATCGACGTAGAAATGGTTTTGACGTTAGAAAGATGCGCTTCTGCGGCTGTGCTGGGAATCGTGCCGCCGCTGACGGTGGTGAAGTACAGCGGCGGTGGCTGTGTGTAGTAGGCGGACATTTTGCAGATTTGATATTGAAAGACAGAGAGAAAGTGGGAAGTTTTGGGCGGTTAATTATTACTTAGGTGATATTATGCAGAGAGAGAAAATGGAAACAGAGGAGAGTATTTGTGTTCATGTGTTTGTGTCTGTGTGTGTTTAATGAGGGTTTTTGGTGTTTGAAAGATCACGTGAAGAGCACGAAGAGGGATTCACAACAAGGCAACCTTAAAAACAGGTAGTAATGGAAGAGACGTGGACATGGTGGATTCGTTGGCATCTTATAAAATATACATTGCTAGTTCCATTTTGCTGATGTTATTGGGTTAGAAGAGAATGAGAGTGAGGGAGGAAGAGGGCAACAGATCAGATCAGTAGGTGAGAGAAATAAATTGATACAGTATATACAGAGAGAGATGAGGCAGGACTCAGGAGCAGGGCAGAGGCTAGAGGCTAGCTGCGTGATTACTGTTTTTTGCCTTTTGGTGGGCCGTTTTCTTAAAAAGGATTTAGGGGTCGTTTGGGTATTAAAGGAAAATAATAAGAGTACTATGTATGGATTTTGATATTATTAATCTTTTATTTGGTAGTAATTTTCAACGTATATACAACTAATATATGTACGTAGCTATACACATATTTGGTATTATCGCAAGTATAACTAATACAAAGCAAATCATGACTTTAGTAATACATGGTTTTAATACATGAATAAGCATATATATACCCTGTTATGACGCCTTTATGATATTCCTTCGAAGGGCAATATTACGCTAAGCAATCAATGTCCGTGCAGTTACTATCTGCCAACTGGGGTCCCCGCCGTACGCTAGACGATATTGTCAGTATCGTACCGGAAAATCAAGGTCAAAAGCAATTGACAGAACAGAGAAAAAAAAGAGAATTGAGAATGAAAGAAAGTTTGATTGCATTAATAAAAGATATTAAAGAAAAGCAACACGGTGACGAGGGGGAGAGACACCAGTATAGAGAACTGTTTGCGTGCTTGAAAGTTTAGTTGCTTGATCCTCACTAATAATGCTTAAAAAAAATACTAAAGTTACAGGACTTGACCTAGCTAAACTAGAGAGACAAAGTAGAAATACATGAAGTAAAACTACTCTATATTTACAATGAAAATGACTTAAATTCCTACAAGGTAGAAGAAGGTCCATTGGCAGCAACCTTGTCTTTAGCATCAAAGTCTGTTCACATAACGTTGTTGGCATTTACCTGCGGCTGGACACTGGCGAGGGCTATCGGTGGGACTACATAGGCACAAGCGCGCTTGTCACTTGGCGCGGCCAAGACCACGAGCCGTCCATGGCGCTAGGCGTTGAGAGGCTTACCAGCACGCCATGGAGCACATCCCGATAAATGTCACTCACAAATAGGCCCTCAACCTCGCTCAGTCATCAATCTCTCCAGTCTCTCGGGCTCACAACACTCATGCTAAGCAACCCAAATCCATGATACAAGATGTGACAATATACGGTAACGGAGACTGAGATATGATATGCAATGATGAATGCGACTGAGTACATAGCATCAATTAAGCAAATAACTCAACATCAAAGATCGACCATTGTGGGTCCCAATAGTACCTGCATATAGCCTAAACATTTTCTAGCATGAATCACAGCTCAAGTGCTCTAACACTTAGAGTACAATAATAATATTCAGATAAGATAACTACATAGTTCTATGAAATCGATTAAATCACAATTACTATGGTGCATGCCCATACGCCCTCCACCTAGCATACGCGTCACCTCAACACCAATCACATAACACGTAAATCAGGGTTTCATACCCTCAGAATCAAGTTTAGAAGTGTTACTTATCTCAAGCCGTGCAAAACTCTACTCCAACAAGCCCTTGCCTAGTGAATCGGCTTCCAAATTCAACCAATTTAGCCACAAACAATTTGATACAATCAACACAAGCTAAAGGAATCAATTCCATATAAAAATTCTAAGTTCTTAATCAAAAGTCAAAAAGCCAACTCAAAAAATAGCCCCTGGGCCCACGTCTCGAAATCAGATGAAAGTTACAAAATCCGAACACCCATTCAACCACGAGTCCAAGCATACGAAAATTACTCAAATTCGATACCAAAATCTCGCTTAAATCCCCAAAATTCGGCCTAAAAAGCTTCCTCCATATTCCCAATTTTTCAACCCAAATTACTAACTAAATGATGAAATCAAATATATAATGTGATGTCTTTTGGGCACATATTGCTATAATATGATGTCTTTTGGGCTTAAGAACGCCAGAGCCACTTATCAGAGGCTCGTTAATAAAATGTGTTGAGAATCAGATAGGCAAAAAAATGGAAGTATACATTAATGACATGTTGGTCAAGTCTTTGAATGCAGGAGATCATTTGAAACATCTTCAAGAAACTTTCGACATTCTGAGGAAGCATAACATGAAACTCAATCTGGAGAAGTGCGCATTTAGGGTTGGTTCCGATAAGTTCTTGGGGCTCCTGGTCTCGCAAAGAGGGATCAAGATAAATCCCAATAAAATCAAAGCTATCGAGGACATTCCGTACCAATTGATAAGTGTGAAGGAAGTACACAGACTGACTAGAAGGTTGGCGTCTCTAAGCAGGTTCATATCAAGATCCTTAAAAAAGTGTCATCACTTCTTTTCACTTCTGAAAACGAAGAACGATTTCGTATAGACTCCGGAATGCCAATAGGCACTAAAAGACCTGAAAAGGTACATGTCCAGCTCCTCGTTATTGTCAAAACCGATGGAAGGCAAGCAATTGTTAATATATTTAGCGGTCTCGGAACTAGTGGTAAGCGCCGTTTTGGTTCGAGAGGAAGAAGGTATGCAATTTCATGTTTATTACATTAGTAAAATACTGTCGGGAGCAGAGACTCGTTATTTGCGCCTCGAAAAGCCGGCCTTAGTTCTTGTAGTTGCCTTTCGAAAGCTTAGGCCTTATTTTCAGTGCCAACCGGTTGCTGTTTTGACAACCTTTCCCTTAAGGAATGTCCTCCACAAGCCTGAGTTGTCAGGCCATTTGGCTAAATGGGCAGTCGAAATTAGCGAGTTCGACATTGAGTATAAACCCAGGACTGCAATCAAGCCGCAAGTTTTTTCCGACTTTGTGGCCGACTTTAGTCCCGGTTTAATGCCCTTGGCTACTAAGGAAGCAGTGCTGGTGCCGGAAACGACTTTAGGAGTTTGGACCATATTGACGGTCAATTTTGACCTTCCCTTTTGAAATTAATTTATTTATACTTAAATATTATTTAGGAGTTTTGAAAGTATTTTTTCTATCAATACCAATTTTTATAAAATTAATTAACTATTACTTTTAAAATTAATAACCTAGAATTGATATTATGTAATCACAAATATACTACTATTAAAATAGTTTTAAAATACACCATGGAGGTTTTATTATTAAATTTTCGATTTCTTCTTAAATTTTGACTAATTAGATTACTATTATGATAATTCAAAATTAGTGTTGTAATTTAGAAAACACAGCATTTTATAAATAATTAATTATAATAATTAGTAGTATATTTGATATTTACAATTTTACTATATTTTATTGGAAATAATTAAATTTATTTAAATTAATTTCAAAGGAGATTAAAAAGCTAAAAGGCTACAATCGCAATTCTTTAATTAACACAAATTGGCTATCTATTAAATTAATTCCATCTCAATACCAAGACCAATCTGGAAAATACCCAGTCCAATAACCCCACATTTGCCAGCTTGGCGATCCACGACCACTTCTCTGAACCAATCGGCTCGTGCTACATCGCCCATCTCCCATACTAACATAAGAAACACATATGCATCTGAGCAATAGATTCATCCGATCAATTGTCCATAATTTACCTTGATTTCCCTTTATTTTTAACACCTCTCATTTCTAATCTCAGCCGTTGAAACACATGGATCCGACGGTCCACATATTTTCTTGATTAAAGTCCGTTAATACCCAATTTATCAGGGCCGTTGATCAAATGATCTAACGACCCAGATCTCTTCCTCCAGTTTTAACCCAGAAACCAATTGGTTTCACCCTAGCAACCCTAATCATTTTCACTTCCGCCCCAGTTGCCCCCTTTCCTCTTTCGTCTTCCTTCTCTCAGACCACCATGAACAATCAATCAACCAGAACCTTGCACAAATCCGTGCAAGGTCATGAATCTCTTATCAAATCGTCCTCTCTTTGTCCCTATCAAAGAATCCCGCTATTATTTCCCCTTTTTTTCACTAAATCTGAGTCATCAGATTCTAATCCCCAAGATTGAAACACCATTCCATCTTTGCTCTCAAATCCAACTGGCAGAGTCAAGTCGCTTTGTCCCTAGGCTATGAAGTCTGAGATCATATTCACATTCTCATTGGTGGAGATTCAAAACCCTCAAATCCGAAACCCCAGATCAAATCGTGCATTGTCATATCTCCGAAATCCTCCTCTGTCTTGTTAAATCTATGGCATGCGTGTACGTTTCTCAGGATTATCATGATTATTCTTGGTCCAAAGGTCAAGCGAAGCAACCTTTGTACATTAAGGCTCTTACCCGATGATTTTTTCCCTCAGCGGTCAACTTCTCTCCTCTCAATTAAAATCCTTAACGATTCCCCTCTGTTTCCCAGATTTTTTCACTCGATCTTGCTTGCATCACTTGGTAATCGTCACTCTCCACTACTGAGTTTGAATATGTGAAACCCTATGGCTTTAATGGCCACTATAAATAGGGTTTTCAATGCTCTCACCAACCAGACCTAACTGACCAACGAGAACTAAGAAAGCCTAATACAAGTATTAAAACTATCAAGATTTCAAAAGCTTAGGCTCTCTCTCTCTTTCTGATTAATTTATGTTTCTTTTGTTTTCGAGTTCTGTCACTATTGCTTGAATAAGACTGCCTGCTTTCATTTAATAGGACTGATTTGAACTTAAGACTTTTAAATTTAAAAGATATAGACGTGTCACGTGATGATTTGAAACCTCGTTAAACACTCTTAAGGACTCTGATTAGATTTGTGAACTTGTTGATACCCACAGAAGTTCTAATTATGATTTGTGATCTTTTCAATCCTAGTTGTGATATGAATATATGTGTTCTGATTGTGATTAATATCCTTAACTTCTGCCCTCCTTGAGTGCTTTGTTCAAATTGTTAACCTATGTACACTTGAGGGTCAAGTCTTAACCAACCTGTGATTAATGTAATTGAGTGTTGTTAAGACAAACACACTTATGAGTCATTACACACTAGAACTGTATTCTTTCTGCCTTTATGATGCTTGGTATCCGGTGTATGACCCCCTACTAGTAGCATGATAAGTATGTTTGAAACTTATTTTTCTTTGGAACTGTCTAATGTGTTAATCATATGCTTCTGAATATGGTTGTAATGGTATATATATAGACTGCCTCTTGCCTTTATGGTATTCTGTTTGGTCTTCATAAGAAGGGTATGTACTTTTGTGGTATGGTATTCCTATGGTGGTTGGTTTGCATTGAAAGAGCATCATTGGAATTCAAACCTATAGGGAAGAATGAGTTGTTAGTGGTTCGAATTATTTGGGAGTAGAGTTTAACTCTAGGTTGGGTTGCTCTCCCTGGTACAAGCATTGCCTTGGGCCTTGAGACCCTTGGGGACTTTGAAGTGTCGGGGGATTCAAATGGGGCATCGACCTTGAGTAGAATTTTCTCTTTAGCCTATAATTCATTGACACTTATTACTCTCTTTGGGTTTGGTGTTTAATGACAATGAAAGGTATTCAATGTGGATCATTCACTATGCGTAACCTTCACATTAATATGACTTCCTTAGTATTTAAATACTGTCAGTGATCTTTTCTTTTTGTCTTTGCTTGTGAATATCATATATATATGGATATGTATATAGTACTGTTATTCTAATGACCTTCTCCTTTGTTTTTTGGACATGTACAATGATTTGGGCCAGCTGAGTTCTTTAACAACTCAGGCCCAAGTCCAACCCTGCTATGTCTCAAAAGGCGTAGATTCAGCTACCGCTTGCGTCGCTCGTCCCTATTACTGCTGGGCCTTCCTCTTTGAGGACCAAAATCCCTAGAGTCCTTTCTTTCCCTTCATTCCTTTATTTACTGCTTTCGCTAGTTTCACTAGGTCGTTACTCTTTACTGTGTTCGTGTTGTTTTATCTCATATGTATATGACAATTATATATTGGATTGAATGGTTTATTTATCTTTCAACTCACATAAAATAATTTAGGCAAGCCTTAAAGAACCTAGGATTAAAAGAGGCATTAGTTAGCAATTAATTTCATATCCGCTAATTGTGAGCTGTTATTAATTTATTACGCTTTACTAACTCTTTTCTTAAAGATTTTTGAAGCCCAAAATCATAACAAAGGTGGTAGTCCCTCTTTCAAAAGGAAAAATCAGAATTGAGTTGCGAGATTAATTTTTCTAAAAGGGAATCAACTATTTCGAAAAGATTAAAGTGCTACTGCCCCAAAAATAAGGGCTTTCATACAGTTTTCTATTTAAACTCAAGATACATCTTAGGAACATTTTCGCAATACTTTCGCCTCTTTAGAATAATATGAACTTCCATGATTTAGGAGACAAAGTATTTTAAGTAGCTTCCCTTTTTCACATTTTTATACAAACATTCCATCTTTGAAAATTCTTTTCAAGTTTATATATATTAACACTATTTTCCTAAAGGCTTTTCTCTAAATCCATCCTCTTTAAACCATCATCTTCCCTTATAGATATTATCCCCTAATCTATGGTAAGCTACACTCTTTGAACACTAGTTAAGGCATAGTACAAATAATTAGTCTTAAATCTAGTCTAAGTCTTATGAAGTTACCTCAAGTAGATTTTAAGGGGTGCCTAACACCTTCCCCTTAGAAGAACAAGAATCCTTACACATAATCTCACCGGTTATCAGATTAATTATGAATATAACCTTTAGTAATTAAAGAGGTACCCTAGTATACCTTTAAATATTTGGTGGCGAATTTCTTTCATCAAGAACAGAGAAACCACAAGTTGAATCTTGTTTTGACTAGTGCAAAATAGGGTGCAACAATATGGCGACTCTGTTGGGGAATTTAACACTTAGGTTCTGACTTTAGCAGTCTTAGACTAATTTGGCATTTGGATTTGTTTTTACATTGCTTTAACTGTAGTTAAATTTGCAATTACATGTTTACCTGCTTTATTTGCTCTTTATGCTTATTATCATGCTTATTATTGCTACACCCTTATTTGTTACTTTTTTACATATACTGTCATCATATTTTTTCCTATCGAGTCTTGGCCGTGCACTATCACACACAATGGCATGCGAGGGTTGTCTTTTACACCCCTCCGAACCTTCTTTTCAAAACTCTCTAGTTTCAGAGAATGGCTTTGTCAGGTCAACCGACATAACTCTCAGTCTTCAGTCTAACTCAAAAGTTGGAAACACATTACTCTAGCAAAAATAGGTTATATTGCATAAAACATAGGTGAGTCGGTCCTTGGCATCAAACCACAACTAGGAAAAACCACCCTAATGTCAGCAGGTCATGCACCCAACGACATGACTTTTGTGGAAAATGAATAAACCTGACGAGACATCTAAAGATCCGAAGCAAACCTTTCTTTACCCACTTCAGAAAATGAAAATCAACCAAAACATCCCCGAGATCAACATGGTGATAGGAGCGCCACACAAGTTTAAGCAGTGGTGGAAGAACATCCGCCGGGAACATAGAGATTAGATTCGGACACACTTGGGGGCACTGACCGCTTTGCTAAACATCCGAGCAGACATGGTGCTCACTCGCCTACTGATAGAGTTCTAGGATCCAGCTAAGGTGGTGGTCAAGTTTGCTGACTGTGAGTTAGTACCGACATTAGAAGAAGTTACTAGTTTCAAGGAGCTGCCATTCATAGGAAGGAAGCCAATACTACCAGTCATTATGCCTGGTTACAAGTTTTTTGATGCTTTGGGCCTGGCTAACAGTCGAGGTCTGAGAAATATCTAGGACGGATAGGTGATCCTAGATTAGCTGTTCGATAGATTTGGACATTACGAAAGCTACGAGTGGTATTCGGGAGAGTTTCAGTGTGATCAAGCAACGTGGGAGAGTCTCAGGCCCATCACTTTCTCATTGGCACTGCTGAGATTGTTGGTCTTCCTGTAGGGTCAGATCAACATCAACTTATTATCCGTTGTTCTGGCGACCTTCCGTGGTAACCTTCAAGCTACTCTGGTGCCGATGGTGCTAGCTGAGATTCTGAGGGCTTTGTCTGCATGTGCGTGGGGGTATGATTTCTTTAAGGGTTATAAGTTGCTACTTCAGATTTGGGCCACAGAACATTTCTTCCAGCGAGAGGCCACCATTGACTACTTTGTGGGCATCAGCAACATGATCCATAGCCACAATGAGAGGATGAGACATTGGGTCTCGCCACATCGACAAGAAGAGTGGAGGGAAATGCTGACTAATCTAAGTGGAGAATGGGTCAACTGGAAGCTATCATGATTAGGTGGGAGGGCAATCTTAAGGACTCCTCAGAAATACTTCATTGAGCTGATCGAACTTGAGGGCATCCAACCATACTCACCCTTGCGGGTTCTCAGACAGTTCAGGATGATCCAGGATGTGCTTCTATTGACGAGGACAACACTATATGAGGACGAGTACAACAGACAGATTCCAATCCCTAGGATGAGAAGGCTCCAAGAAGAGTGGAACGATCTGGTCACAATGCCAGTGTGTCAAAACTCATGGTGCACTCCGGAGTATTATGTCTGAATCAACAAGGAAGACGAACTAGCCCGACCCAGCAGAGAGGGTATAGCCTAGCTAGAGAACGCAGTGGCTGCTTTGCAAATCTACCATGAGATTCTGCCATATTACCTTATGACTACCTCAACGCACCGTCAAGTGGTCCCAGGATCCATCGATCACATGCTGCCACCTACTGAAGACGATGACCGGGTAGTGGAATGCATCCTGATAGAGTCTAAGACAGGGCCGGAGAGAGATCTAGGAGAAGAGTTTGAGTTCAACGATGATGAAGAGGAGTTTGAAGAAGATCCGGAGGAAGAGCCACTTTGTACCCTTTTTCCTAAAGTGGGCAAGTTGTTTAAGCCCATGCAGTTCTATCAATATCAAAAATAATGATGTAACCTTCCTTCCCATTTATATTAGTCCAAACATTATTAATGAAAACAAAACTTGCTTCGGATATAAATGTGTCAAGTCTAATTGTTTTTCAAACATCCGCAATTTAGGCCTACCTCCGGCAATGAGAGGTCCCACGAATTCTAGGAAAACACGCTAGTCTGAACACATGAATTAATTTCTCTTTGTGATTTCCTGCTTGTATAAAAACTGAATTTTGTTCTTTTCTTTTCTTTCTTCTTGTTTTTTTACTTTATTATTACTCCCCAAAAGAAAAGTTGGTTTGTGTCGACCCAAAACTGGCGGAACCACCATACAATCTAAGATCAAAAGGAAAGATGTCTGCTACAGAAAACCCGATTGAATATGCTCTGGTCATAGCCGATAACCCGGGGTGATCAAGAGAGAAGGACGATACTAGGAATAATGAACACGTGGCCAGGATGGCCCAGGAGATAGAGTCTTTAAGAGAGGAAGTACAACATATCAGGGAACTAGCACATCTGGCACGGCAACGCTCCCTCAACCACCTTGCTTTCCTTCTTTGGATTCAATCTCCGACCACTTTCCTTCCACATCATGCCAAACCAAAAACACCCTAACTTCCGTCCCCATCACTCAAGTCATACCTCTAGTAACCCCCGCAAACACACCAAATCCCCCTATCCACACTCCCTACATACCACAGTACGTTCAAACACCATAAAACCCGCCTATCGCCACCAACGCCACTCACACCCCTCCTCGTGAGAGATTCATTTTTACCACTCACTCAAATATGCACATACCCGTGGCACATACCGTCACCCACGAACAATATATTCCTCCTATATATGCCATTTCTGAACCTGCCTTTATAGGCCTGTCGCGGTCAGGGTGCCTTATGAGATTGACCAATATGCTGAGATGGAGAGGGAAGCTAGGCGTAAGGAAGAGAAGTTAGTATCTGAGCAGCTGCAATCTTGAGAAAACAAATGAAAAACCTCCAAGTTGCTAGGGGAAGTGAATGTTTGGACTACGAGGATCTGTGTATCCATCGGGATGTGGATATACCAGTAGGGTATAAGCCTCCAAAGTTCGATATCTTTGATGGGAGGGGTGATCCCCACGCTCATTTGAGGTCATATTGTGACACGTTAGTCAGAGTGGGAAGGAATGAGAAGCTAAGAATGAAGTTGTTCATAAGGAGCCTGACGGAAGAAGCACTTACTTGGTATACTCGACAAGATCCGCGAAACTGGAGAACCTGGCAAGATATAGCGGAAGACTTCATGAATTGCTTTTGATTCAACAGAAATATCACTCTTGATAAGTTCCAACTGGTAAACCTGCAGAAAAAGCCATCAGAGTTATTCCAAGAATATGCCATCAGAGTCCTCCACTGGACGACAGTGAACTAACCAAGTATTTCATCAGGGCCCATGAAGGGATATACTTTGAAAATATGATGGGAATGATGGGACAGAAATTCCCGAGCTGGTTAAGATGGGAGATTTCTTAGAAGAAGGTATAAAATCTGGTAAAGTACACTCCATGGATGTACTGCAAGCGGCCAGCAAGGCAATCCAGTCAGGGTCAATCAGTAGCGGAAAGAAGAAGAAAGAAGAAGTCTCAGCAGTCGCCCCTTACTAACAACCCAACCCACATCACAGAAACACTTCCTATTCCCCGAACAACCATTCACCACCATGCGCTTATGCTCCAATATATAACACCCAACCATTTTACCACCCCCAACCTCAATACAACCATCCTCGAGCCCACAACAACCCGAACCCACAATGACCATATGCTCCTGTCAAAACCACTACCCACCAAAATCGACCCACTTATGCACCACGTCCTCGTACCAATTTTGAAGAGCGGGGTCCCAGAAATTATGCCCTGATTGCTGAGCCTCTGACCCAATTGCTCGAAAGATTGAGAAGAGCAGGATTGATACATCCAGTGGAAGGAAGGGTTCCTTTGTATTCCTCTAAGTATTTTGATACAACTAAAAGGTGCGTGTACCATTCCAACGTGCTAGGGCTTGATACCGAAGATTGTTTTAAGCTTCAAAATGAGATTGAAACACTGATTAAGAGCGGCACCATTCAATGCACTCTGGCTCCGCCCAATGTGAATCGCAATCTGCTGCCAAATCATCGGGGGTCAACATGATCACATTAGACGAAGAATATGATTTGAAAGGAACAATGTTGCAATAGGAAATGGAGAGGCTGCAACGATCCCAACTCAAAGGACTCCAATGATCATAATGCAAATGAGACCTATGGTGACAGTTCAAACTTATCAGCGACAACCTGCCGTTGCTACAGGGGACGAAGAGAGCTGGGAATACAAAACTGTCCCATGGACGTACCAGCAAAAGGGGAAGGACAAGATGACAGACTCTGCAGCACCCCACGGTATGACTAGGTTAGGGAGATGCTACGCTCCTGAAGATGCAAATCGAGGGAATTTGGAAACAGAGCAGATTCAAAGAAGGAACATAACAGACCCAGAAGCCGCCTAATTCAGGAGGAAAATGTCAACCAAAGAGTACTCCATGGAGGAGCAGGTGAAGAAACTCCGGGACAAATATCAATCATGGACTTGCTAATGAGTTCCGACGGTCATAATGATGCCCTGATGAAAGTACTAAGTGGAGTAAGTGTGCCAAGCAACACCACCAGTGAGGCGCTGGCTGCAACAACTGGAAAAATGGTCAAAGCAAATATGACCACTTTCAGAAGAGACGAACTTCCCGTCGAAGGCGTAAGTCACAACAAAGCTCTTCATATCACTCTCAAATATGAGGACAAAGTGGTGTCTCAAATGCTGGTTGATGGAGGGTCAGGAGTCAATATTTGTCCGCTCTCTACTTTACAGAAGTTGGGAATCCATTTTAGAGAAGTCAAGAAAAGCCACGTGAGGATAGGGGATTTTGATGGCTCGCAGAAGGATGTTATCGGAGAAATTTATTTGGCTTTGCAGATCAGGTCGGTAGAATTTCCCATATTGTTTCAAGTAATGGATATTTCTTCTTCATACAACCTGCTGCCAGGAAGGTCTTGGATACACATGGCAGGGGCCGTCCCATCTATTGTACACCAATGCATGAAATTTTAGTGGGGATATCAGGAGATCGTGGTCCATGGCAAATGGGGCCTGTCGAATTATTTGTAGCATGCTGTCCCGTTCATTGAAGTGCTAGATGGAGTTGATTTCCATGAAGTAGAAATCATGCAGACCACCGAAATAGAAGAGACTGGACAAAAATTGGGAATGCAATTGCCATATAGATCCAAGATGGCTATGAGGGAGATGATGAAATATGGATACAAACCATGAATAGGGTTGGGAGCCAGGTCAGACGGGATCATAGAGCCAATTGAACCTAATGTGCAAAAAGGAAGGGCCGGCATAGGATATCAGCCCTAATGGGCAGAAAGGAAGGGCCGATATAGGATATCAGCCTTCGGTGGGGAAAGCTCATACCGGTAGCTCTGGGAAAAAGGTTTTGGTGCCAGAGCATGTTTCAGGTATGGGCCATAGTTCAGCACCAGAAGATAATATCATCGACGGAATGGAAAAGTTATTCATGAATATGATTGAAGAATGCTGCGAAGGGACTAACCTCAAGGCACCAACCATTAGGGATGCCGAACCAAGGGAAGAGCTGCAAAATTGGACCGACAATCCATCTTTTGTTCGCTGGGAGTCTTGGTAGTATAGAACTGTAAAGTTTTCTTTTTGAACATCGCACGGTCAATTG
The DNA here is from genome assembly GCA_002018475.1 of Nicotiana obtusifolia. Lineage (NCBI taxonomy): Eukaryota > Viridiplantae > Streptophyta > Magnoliopsida > Solanales > Solanaceae > Nicotiana > Nicotiana obtusifolia. Next base: position 64,688 of record MCJB01001880.1, read on the forward strand.
AGGCCTGCACTGTGTCTGTACCTTTTGTCATTTGCTTTTTTGAACGCTTAGATGTTCCTCTTTTGATGAAATAAAAAGAATCGTTTTCTTAAATATCGCAACTTTATTTACCACTTCATTTATACTTAGTTTTTCTCTTCAGTAATCAAAATGATAAAACCCGCATTCTGCGATTGTGACATGTAATGAAATTGTCGAGCGAAATGACCTAGATTACGAAGAGTATGACGAGAGTATGATTCCAGACAATCTCCCACAAGTGTTCGAACATCTGGAGAGTCAGAAAATACCCAACCTCGAAGAAACGGAAGTGGTCAATCTAGGAAGTGACGAAGATGTGAAAGAAACCAGAATCAGCATTCACCTAGAAGCCGAGCAGAAGGAAAAACCGGTTGAGCTCCTCCAACAATACATCTATGTGTTCGCATGGTCATATGATGAAATTCCTGGATTAAATACTGATGCAATATCGCATCGACTGCCCACCAATCCTACCAGACTGCCGGTCAAGTAGAAACCCAGAACATTCAAGCCTGATTTGAGTCTGAGGATAAAAGAGGAAGTGACCGAGAAGATAGAGGCAAATGTGGTAAGGGTCACCAATTATCCCATCTAGTTGGAAAATATCGTCCTAGTACCAAAGAAAGACGGGAAGATCAAGATATGCGTGGATTACCGATATCTCAACAAAGCTAGTCCAAAGGACGACTTCTCTCTACCAAATACTCCTCATCGACAACTGCGCGAAGCATGAATTGCAGTCGTTCGTGGATTGTTTCGTCGGATACCACCAGATCTTGATGCACGAAGAAGATGTAGAAAAGATAGCCTTCACCACACCTTGGGGAGTCTACTGCTATAGAGTCATTCCGTTCGGTCTCAAGAACGCCAGTTTTACCTATATGAGGACTATGACGACCCTTTTTCACGACATGATTCATAAGGAAATCGAAGTATATGTGGATGAAGTCATCATCAAGTCTCAGGAAAGTTCAGAGCACTTGGACGATTTGAGGAAATTTTTCGAGCGCCTGTGGAGGTTCATCTTGAAATTAAACCCGGTAAAATGTGCATTTGGGGTCCCTGCTGGAAAAATTGTTAGGTTTCACCATACGCAGGAAAGGGATAGAACTGGACCCATCAAAAATCAAGGCCATTCAGGAATCTCCAGCGCCCAAGAGTGAGAAAGATGTGAGACTCTGGGTAGGCTAAATTATATCTGTCATTTCATAGCCCAGTCCACGAAAATCTGTGAACCCCTTTTCAAGTTGCTGAAAAAGGATGTTGCCACAAAATGTATATAAGAGTGCCAGAAAGCCTTTGACAAAATTAAGGAATATTTATAGTCCACCAATGCTGGTTCCCCACGAGCCTGGGTAGCCATTGTTTCTATATCAGTCAGTCTTGGATAACGCCTTCGGCTGTGTGTTGGGACAGCATGAAGAAACTGGGAAAAAGGAGTAGGCCATCTACTACTTAAGTAATAAGTTCACACCATACGAGGCCAAATACGCTTTGATAGAAAGCACTTGCTGTGCTCTGACGTAGATCACCCAGAAACTAAGGCATTACATGTCAGCATACACTACACATCTGATATCTCGGCTCGACCCACTCAAATACATCTTCCAGAAGCCGATGCCTACCGGAAAGCTAGCTAAATAGCAAATTTTCCTTAGCAAATTAGACATTGTGTACATAACTCAGAAGGCTATCAAGGGGCAGGCTTTAGCCGACCACCTTGCGGAGAATCCAGTGGACGGGGATTATGAGCCACTCAATATGTACTTTCTCGGCGAAGAGGTATTATTTGTTGGAGAAGATATTGCAGAGTCATACCCTAGATGGAGAATGTTTTTCGATGGAGCAACAAACTTCAAAGGAGTCGAACTTGGGGAAGTCCTAATTTCGAAATTCAGACAGCACTATCGAACATCAGCAAAGATAAGATTCCCTTGTACGAATAATATGGCTTAATACGAAGCGTGCATCCTTGGGATCAGAATGGAAGTCGACATGAACGTCAAAGAACTTTTGGTCATATGGGATTTCATCTATTGATACACCAAGTCCAAGGGGAATAGTCAACCAAAAATGTCTAGATCTTTCCATACCTGCACTGCGTAAAAGAGCTATGCAAGAAGTTCACAAAGATTGAGTTCAAGCACATCCCAGTTTAGAACGAGTTCGCTGACGCCCTTGCAACTCTATCATCCATGATTCCGCATCCAGACAAGAACTACATCGACCCTATCATGGTAGAAATAAGGGATCAACATGCCTGTTGCTTCCATGTAGATGAAAAGCTAGATGGAACCATGGTATCACGACATCAAGAGATTCCTTGCAACCAGAGAGTACCCGGAGAATGCTACTAATAGTCAGAAGCGAACCCTCAGGAGGTTGGCAAATCACTTTTTCCTTAACGAGGAAGTCCTGTACAGGAGGACCCCAGACTTTGGTTTGTTGAGATGTGTAGATGCCGCCGAGGTGACCAGGTTATTGGAAGAAATACATGTAGGAACGTGTGGACCCCACATGAGAGTATTCACACTAGCCCAAAAAAGATCTTGACTGCCGGATACTTTTGGATGACCATGGAGAGTGAATGTATCCGCTACGTACAGAAGTGTCACCAGTGCTAGATTCACAGGGATTTCATCCGGGTTCCGCCGAATGAGTTGAATATGATGGGTTCACCCTGGCCATTCACCGCTTGGGGCATGGACGTGATTTGACCAATAAAGCTTGCTGCGTCAAATGGGCACCCCTTCATCTTTGTTGCCATCGACTACTTCACCAAATGGGTCGAGGCATCTACTTACAAGGCTGTCACAAAGAAGGTAGTGGCAGAATTCCTCTGGAACAAAATCATCTACAAATTTGGGATACCTGAGTCAATTATCATTGACAATGCCGCTAACCTCAATAGCGACCTCATGAGAGAAATCTACAAGAAGTTCAGAATTATCCACCGCAATTCCACAGCCTACAGACTACTTATGAATGTGGCAGTCGAGGCAGCCAACAAGAATATCAAGAGGATTCTATGAAAGATAGTGGACAATCACAGGCAATGGGACAAGAAACTATCCTTCGCCTTACTGGGTTATGGGACCACCTTGAGAATATCCATTGGGGCAAAACCGTACCCACAGAGGTCAAGATACCATCTTTAAAGGTCATTCAAGAGGCCAAGTTGGACGATGCATAGTGGATATGGGTCAGACAGGAGCAACTCATGCTCATTGATGAGAAGAGAATGGATGCAGTATGCCATGGTTAGCTATAGCTGTTAAGGATGGCTTGTACATTTAACAAAAGGGTGAAACCTTGCCAGTTCACACCGGGACAATTGGTTCTAAAGAAAATCTTTCCCCACCAGAAGGAAGCCAAAGGAAAGTTCGCACCAAATTGGCAAGGTCCTTACGTGGTTCACCAAGTGTTGTCGGGTGGAGCTCTAATCTTAGCAGAAATGTATGGAAGAATCAACATGAAGCCCATCAACTCAGACGCAATCAAGAGATACTATGTTTGAAGACAAATAGAGTTAAGTTTTTTGCTGTAACAGAACTACGTTCAACTTGACTTCCCACGGAGGGATACATAGGCAACCCATGTAGGGTTTAGTTTCTCTCCTTCCTTTCTTTTGTAACAGAAAATCCGAACATCATTTTTTGTATGTAGCTTTGGAACTACGCCGACTTGATTTCCTCATAAAGGAATACGTAGGAAATCCTCGTCGGATTCAGTCATCTTTTGTAATTGAACTACGTTCCGGCCTGATTCCATTTGGATACGTAGGCAGTCTGAGTCAGACTCGGCCATTTCATTCTTACTCCCATCGTTTTGCATCTATTGTAATTGAACTACGTCTTGACCTGATTCTATTTGGATACGTAGGCTGCCTGAGTCAGGCTCGGTCATCTTAATCATATTTTATCATCATCCACAAACTACGATCAGACCTGATTCTATTTTGGATACGTTGGCAACCTTAAAGAGTTTGGTCATAACCTTAGGAAAAACCCTTGTAATGCATTAGTTTGAATTAGGACGCAGTCGCGAAGCATCGTGAAGGATCGACATCAACAAAGCAGAGTTTTCAAGAAGAGACACTCGCATGTGGATAACTTTTCGTAGCATGTCATAATTTGGAACGATGACATTTGTTCTAAAATGAAACTTTTCAAAATTGTTTTCCTAATAATATATACAGTAATTTGTTCCACCTATCGAACTTCAAGGTATAGCCATATCAAAGATCGGGGCAAACCAACACTGTGGTCGGCACAAACCAACTTCCCCGCTCCCACTAAGAATTATTCTTTGAGTGCATGGTTAACAGGAAGCAAGGAAACGCTGAGACCACACTGGGGCAAACAAAGTATCTGCCGGTTTCCCAGGATTATCTCCCTTTACTCCATTACTTGAATTTTTCTAGTACAACTAAAGCTAATCCTTGAATCTTTTGCAGGTAACTCGGAGTCAGACCGCTAATGTAGAAAAGACACACTGTATATAGCAAACCACCTGCTCAACCAATCAGAGTATCTTGTACGAAACGAACCGTTGGCGTCACCAATTGAAATCCTGTATATAGCAAACCATCTGCTCAATCAATCGGAGCGTCTTGTACAAATCAAGCTGTCGGCTTCACCAATTGAAGTCATGTATATAGCAAATCGTCAGCTCAATCGATCGGAGCACCCTGTACAAAATAAACGCCGGCTTCGCCAATGAAATCCCTATATGTAGAAAACTGTTCATTCCACCAATGGAACAATCCGCACCGCCGCTTCATCACAACGGAGGCCAGAATAGACAGTAGTAAACTTCATCACAGACGTTCTGCCAATCGATTGCTGCAACTTAGCTTCGCAGTCAAGAGTATCTCTTGGGCATGCTTTTCTTTCCTTTACTATTACCTTGAATAATTTGATGTTTTGCTCATGCATCTTCAGGCATGATTATAGTTTAAGTCAGTCACTCCCAAGCGGAGATTATTTTACATTTTAATGCAAAGCTCTCCCAAAAAGCAGAGACGTACTCTACAAATCAAGCTCTCCCAACAAGCAGGGACATTTTCTCAGTGCAAAGCTCTCCCAACAAGCAGAGACGCACTCTACATGTCAAGCTCTCCCAACAAGCGGAGACACTGTTCAATGCTCTGACAGTTGTGGAATGGTACATAGTCCGGCTAACAAATCGAGTCAAGTTCAATTATCACATCATCCCGATCCAAAATAATGGATGACCGGCAGCCAGGCATCATCATTGCTGCATCATTTACATCACACCTTAATATATTCTGCATTGCAATATATGGGTATGTATATATTTCATGCTTGTAGGAACAAATATCGCAACGTGGAACTTTTTCTAAGCAACAGACCAAACTACAACGCTATGAGGGACAACAAACTCATTAGCGGGCCAAGGATCCGGGTTCAAGTTTAAAATGATCAGTAGAACTCCAATATTTCAAATCTTTCGAGTCAAGCTATCTTGAGTGCCCAATCCTCTGTCTCGCCTTATCGTCATAATACGATACTAGGGCAGTTCCTGCGAGCATCGCTTCCTCAAAATCCTCACTCGAGAACTACATGAGGCCTGAAAACTCTTTCATCGTCTCTGGTCAAAGAGGGGCAGCTGTTGACGGCCAATTTTGACCCTCCCTTTTGAAATTAATTTATTTCTACTTACATACTTGCAATGAATGTTTTGAAAGTACTTATTCTATCAATACCTATATTGATAAAATTAATTAACTATTAGTTTTGAAATTAATAACCTAGCATTAATATTATGTAATCATAAATACACTACTATTAAAATATTTTTAATATACATCATAGAGGTTTTATAATTAATTTACAATTTACTTTTTAAATTTTGATTAATTAGATTAAGTTTATTTAAATTAATTTCAAAAGGGATTAAAAAGCTAAAAGGCTACAATTGTAATTTTTTAATTAACACAAATTGGCCACCTTTTAAATAAGCCCAATACCTAGCCCAATCCAGAAAATACCCAGTCCAATAACCTCTCATTTGCCACCTTGGCGATCCACGACCACTTCTTTGGACCAATCTGCTCGTGTCACGTCGCCCATCTCCCATACTCACATAAGAAACACACACGCATCTGAGCCATTGATTCATCCGACCAAAGATCCATAATTTACCTTGATTTCCCTTTATTTTTAACGCTTCTCAGTTCTAATCTCGGCCATTGAAACACAAGGATCTGAGGTCCTACGTATTTTCATGATTAAAATCTGTTAATACTCAAATTATCAGGGTCATTAATCAAATGATCTAACAGCCCAGATCTCTTCCTCTGTTTTAACCTAGAGACCAGTTGGTCTCACTCCATCAACCCTAATCATTTTCACTTTCGTCCCAGCCGCCCCCTTTCCTCTTTCGTCTTCCTTCTCTCAGACCACCATGAACAATCAATCAACTAGAACCTTGCACAAACCTCTGCAAGGTCATGAATCTCTTATCAAATCGTCCTCTCTTGTCCCTATCCAAGAATCTCGCTATTATTTCCCCTTTTTGTGCACTAAATCTGAGTCATCAGATTCTAGTCCTCAAGATTGAAATGCCATTCTGTCTTTGCTCTCAAATCCAACTGGTAGAGTCAAGTCGCTTTGTCCCTAGGCTATGAAGTTTGAGATCATATTCCCATTCCCGTTGGTGGAGATTCAAAACCCCAAATCCAAAATCCTAGACCAAATCGCGCAATGTCAAATCTCCTAAATCCTCCTTTGTCTTGTTAAATCTATGTCATGCATGAATGGTTTCTCAGGGTTATAATATACTTGGTCCAAAGGTCAATCGAATTGATATCTGGACATAAAGGCTCTTACCCGATGGTTTTTGCCCTCAACGGTCAACTTCTTTCCTCTTAGGTAAAATCTTTAACGATTTCCCCTATGTTTCCCAGATTTTTTCACTCAATCTTGCTTGCATCACTTGGTAATCGTCACCCTCCACTACTGAATTTGAATCTTGAAACCCTAAGGCTTTAATGGCCACTATAAATTTTTAATGCTCTCACCAACCAAACCTAATAGACCAACGAGAACTAAGAAACCCAAATACGAGTATCAAAACTATCGAGATTTCAAAAGCTTAGGCTCTCTCTCTCTCTCTCTAATTAATTTATGGTTCTTTTATTTCTGAGTTCTTATTGCTCAAAGCATGAAGCTTTGGTCCTTACACAGCTGAGTTGGACCTTCGTTTGGTCTGCTGCACCAAAGGAGTTCAGTATACCTCTACCCTTCTCTTTTAATTATTTTGTTCGGAATTATGAATGCACTGTTGTATTTTTATTAGCTGCTTTCATTTATAATGTTTGTCACTAGTTTGTGATTGTTCGTTCTAGCTCATAGTGATTTGTTACTGATCCATGGTTGACTGTTATGCTCTTTTCAATCTCGAGTCAGTTTGGTTGAGTCATTATATAACTTTGATTACTACTATCTTGAATCAAATAGCCTGTATAATTGAGTCCCTTTATGTCTCTATAGCTTCCTATACTTGTTCTGATTTCAAATTTTCTTGATTGCTCTGTTATGATCTTCATGTCTACCACACTAGCACTAGTTAGTGTAGTATGTTATTGTGTGCTTGAAGTCGTCATTTGATGATTTTAACTAAGATGGATATGAAATGTTCAAGGTTTAATCCTTTATTTGAGATGTTTTCTTTCTTCACATGAGCATTTGTTAATCTGAAGCAACCTTTTGAGTCATTACTGTGAAAGTCTTGTGTTTATATTCTTTTGTGTATTCTGTCATGACCAAGCTGTCTCTTTTGAACTAGGCTAATATCATATCTGCTGCATCTGAGTATCAGTTATAATGTTAGTAAGTTGAATAGGACTCCCTCATGTCCAAACAATCATATTCAATCTGTACATCAGAGTTAAACCCACTTAGCATGAAGATTCTCCTGTCTTGAACATCATTCATCACTCATATTGGTTCTTTTAATCTAATGGATTATAATTCCATAAGGATCAGATTGCTATTAATGTGTTGGTGTATTATTTATGATCTTTGAGTCCACTCTTATCTCTTTATGTATCTCTATGATTCTATTAGTTGTTGACTAAACTGATAATCGATATGTAAGAACACACTGATGTTAGTTGGATCTTCGTATTGCATGATTCTGAAGTTATCTCATATTGAGACTAAGTTTTCCTTTATACATGAAGTATAATCCTAAATATATTCAGCTTGCTCCCTTTATTTGATAATATCTTTATATTCTTTTGAACCTCATACATGATGGCCTTAATGGTAACTCTTCCATGACATAATCTCTACTCACTCTCTTTTGTGTATGCTTGTGACCCTATGTCATCCAACGTCTCTGTTTGATTGACCATATGAGTGCCTACCTTGTTTTGAAATCTCCATTGCATTCTCTTAAGCATACAAGTCTCAGCTTTAAAAAAACTTATGTCACTACTGCTTGAACATGACTGCACGCTTTCATTTTAATAGGATCGAATTGAAGTTAAGATTTTTAAAAGATATAAATGTGTCACTTGATGATTTGAAACCTTGTTAAACCCTCTAAAAGATTCTGATTAAATTTTTGAACTTGTTGATATCCTTAGAAGTTCTAATTATGATTTGTGATCTTGTCAATCTTAGTTGTGATATGAATATATGTGTTCTGATTGTGATTACTATCCTTATCTTCTGCCAATACTCCTTGAGTGCTTTGTTAAAATTGTTAACCTATGTACACTTGCGGGTCAAGTCTTAACCAACCTGTGATTAATATAATTAAGTGTTGTTAAGACAAATACACTTATGAGTCATTACACACTAGAACTGTATTCGTTCTGCCTTTATGATGCTTGCTATTGAGTGTATGACCCCCTAACAGTAGCATAATAAGTATGTTTGAAACTAATTTTTCTTTGGAACTGTCTAATGTGTTAATCATCTGCTTCTGAATATGGTTGTAATGGTATAAATATAGACTGCCTCTTGCCTTTACGGTGTTCTGTTTGGTCTTCATAAGAAGGGTATGTACTTTGGTGGTATGGTATTCCTATGGTGGTTGGTTTGCATTGAAAGAGCATCATTGGAATTCAAATCTATAGGGAAGAATGAGTTGTTAGTGGTTCGAATTATTTGGGAGTAGAGCTTAACTCTAGGTTGGGTTGCTCTCCCTGGCACAAGTACTGTCTTGGGCCTTGAGACCCTTGGGGACTTTGAAGTGTCGGGGTATTTAAATGGGGCATCGAACTTGAGTAGAATTTTCTCCTTAGCCTATAATTCATTGACACTTATTACTCTCTTTCGGTTTGGTGTTTAATGACAACGAAAGATATTCAATGTGAATCATTCACTATGCGTAATCTTCACATTAAAATGACTTCCTTAGTATTTAAATACTGTCAGTGATCTTTTCTTTTTGTCTTTTCTTGCGAATATCATATATATGGATATTTATATAGTACTGTTATTCTAATCACCTTCTCTTTTATTTTGGACATGTACAATTATTTGGGCTAGCTGAGTTCTTTAAGAACTCAGGCCCAAGTCCAACCCTGCTATGTCTCAAAAGGCTTAGATTCAGCTATCGCTCGCGTCGCTCGTCCCTATTACTGCTGGGCCTGCCTCTTTGAGGCCCAAAACCCCTAGAGTCCTTTCTTTCCCTTCACTCATTTATTTTCTACTTTCGCTAGTTTCACTAGGTCGTTACTCTTTACTGTGTTCGTGTTGTTTTATCTCATATGTATATGAAAATTATATATTGGATAGGATGCTTCATTTATCTTTTAACTCACATAAAATAATTTAGGTAATCCTTAAGGAACAAAGGATTAAAAGAGGCATTAGTTAGCAATTAATTCCATATCCGCTAATTGTCAGCTGTTATTATTTTATTATGCTTTACTAACTCTTTTCTTAAAGATTTTTGAAGCCTAAAGGCATAACAAAGGTGGCAGTCCCTCTTTCAAAAGGAAAAATTAGATCTGAGTTGCAAGATTAATTTTTCTAAAAAGAAATCAACTATTTCGAAAAGATTAAAGTGCTGCTGCCCCAAAAACAAAGGCTTTCAAACAGTTTTCTATTTGAAACCAAGGTACATCTTAGGATCATTTTCATAATACTTTCGCCTCTTTTGAATAATATGGACTTCCCTGATTTACGAGACAAAGTGCTTTAACTTAGCTTCCTTTTACACGTTTTTATACAAGCGTTCCATCTTTCAAAGTTCCTTTGAAGTTTATATATACTTACACTAGTTTCCTAAAGGTTTTTCATTAAATCCGTCCTCTTTAAACCATCCTCTTCCCTTATAGATATTATCCCCTAATATATGGTAAGCTACACTCTTTGAATACTATTTAAGGCATAGTACAAACAATTAATTCCATGAAATGGATTAAATCACAATTACTATGGTGCATGCCCACACGCCCTCCACCTAGCATTCACGTCACCTCAACACCAATCACATAACACGTAAATCAGGGTTTCATACCCTCAGAATAAAGTTTAGAAGTGTTACTTATCTCAAGCCGTGCAAAACTCTACTCCAACAAGCCCTTGCCTAGTGAATCGGCTTCCAAATTCTCCCAATTTTTCCACAAACAATTTGATACAATCAACACAAGCTAAAGGAATCAATTCCATATAAAAATTCTAAGTTCTTAATCAAAAGTCAAAAAGTCAAATCAAAAAATAGCCCCTGGGCCCACGTCTCGGAATCATATGAAAGTTACAAAATCCGAACACCCATTCAACCACGAGTCCAACGATACAAAAATTACTCAAATTCGATACCAAAATCTCGCTTAAATCCCCAAAATTCGGCCTAAAAAGCTTCCTCCATATTCCCAAAATTTCAACCCAAATCACTAACTAAATGATGAAATCAAATATATAATGTGATGTCTTTTGGGCACATATTGCTATAATATGATGTCTTTTGGGCTTAAGAACGCCAGAGCCACTTATCAGAGGCTCGTTAATAAAATGTGTTGAGAATCAGATAGGCAAAAAAATGGAAGTATACATTAATGACATGTTGGTCAAGTCTTTGAATGCAGGAGATCATTTGAAACATCTTCAAGAAACTATCGACATTCTGAGGAAGCATAACATGAAACTCAATATGGAGAAATGCGCATTCAGGATTGGTTCCGATAAGTTCTTGGGGCTCCTAGTCTCGCAAAGAGGGATCAAGGTAAATCCCGATAAAATCAAAGCTATCGAGGACATTCCGTACCAATTGATATGTGTGAAGGAACTACACAGACTGACTAGAAGGTTGGCGTCTCTAAGCAGGTTCATATCAAGATCCTTAAAAAAGTGTCATCACTTCTTTTCACTTCTGAAAACGAAGAACGATTTCGTATAGACTCCGAAATGCCAATAGGCACTAAAAGACCTGAAAAGGTACATGTTCAGCTCCTCGTTATTGTCAAAACCGATGGAAGGCAAGCAATTGTTAATATATTTAGCGGTCTCGGAACTAGTGGTAAGCACCGTTTTGGTTCGAGAGGAAGAAGGTATGCAATTTCATGTTTATTACGTTAGTAAAATACTGTCGGGAGCAGAGACTCGTTATCCGCGCCTCGAAAATCTGGCCTTCGTTCTTGTAGTTGCCTTTCGAAAGCTTAGGCCTTATTTTCAGTGCCAGCCGGTTGCTGTTGTGACAACCTTTCCCTTATGGAATGTCCTCCACAAGCCTGAGTTGTCAGGCCATTTGGCTAAATGGGCAGTCGAAATTAGCGAGTTCGACATTGAGTATAAACCCAGGACTGCAATCAAGCCGCAAGTCTTTTTTGACTTTGTGGCCGACTTTAGTCCCGGTTTAATGCCCTTGGCTACTAAGGAAGCAGTGCTGGTGCCGGAAACGACTTTAGGAGTTTGGACCATATTGACGGTCAATATTTTTTTTTTTTTAAGCAAATAGACCTCTAAGCTGATTGCTTAGAGGTTATATATATACATACATTTGTTATATATATATCACAACCAAATTTCTGTATGTGAAGGCATTTGTTTTCATCTTCATTTGCAAAACATAATACAGCACCTCTAATGCTCTCACCAGGCGCCAAGATTTGCGTTTTAATGGATGACACTCTTCCTTCACTTGCGTCGTTGATTGTGTACTTGTTGAAATGATAGAAGGTGAGCATTAGCTTCTGTTAAATCAAATTTTTAACATAGTCGAACACCCACCTTTTCAGCATTTGAATCTCTTCAGTGTGATTGTGGATTCCTGTTGGAAACCAGTCTGCAGAATGGCCTCGATCAGTTGCAAATAGGTCTGTAGACTGTCCCCTTCTCGACCTCGAACCTGTAAACTGCCCCCTTTTGATTCTCGATGTCGATCATGTGGGATGTTCTCCAATATTTGCCTTTGGGTCGAACTTGTAGAATATTGGTCTCCTTGAACGTGCTCGATCATGATGGTAAAGCAAATCTCTGTATGTTCACAGTACAAATGACAGTGAACTTCAGTTCCATAATCAATGTATGATCGCTGCTGCTGAAGTTTGATTCCAGTGATTCTGTCGACTGGCAGACTCAGGGATGAAGTTGGTACAGTTTCCTATACTACATTTGTCATAGAATGTTATCACATCTCCAGAATGAACATGTGTACATGTTGATACCACTGGAAAAAGCTCTAACATTCTATGATTACTCTGCACATAGGCTATTCGATTCTCGATGTCAATCATGTAGTATGTCCTCCAATTTTTGCCTTCAATTCTTTGCGTCGAACTTGTGGAATTCCTTGAAATGTGCTCAATCATGATGGTAAAGAAGTTCTCTATATGTTTGCAGCACAAATGACATTTCAATTGTCCTTCAATTGCAATAGAAACTGCTTTGTCGAAGCTTAGTAACAATTGATGTAACAGTATTGTCGTATCACAATTTCCAGCAGTACAGTTTTCATATAGCATTAGTACACTTCCAGAATGAGCATGTGAACATGCTAATACCACTGGAAAATGTTCTAACACAATATGAAATTGTCTGCCTTGGTAGTCCATCCAGTTGCAGTTGTCCTTCAGTGAGATTCGACTGTTCTTCAGTGAGATTCCAACATTTATCGGGATGTTTTGTTTTTGCGATTCTTTTGATTTTTGTTGCTTGTCCAGGTTTATGATTCCTGCAAAAGAAAACACCATGTTAGTGTAAAAATCCGCGATAGTGTTGCCCTCCCTTTTTACAATGTTGCTTCTTTTGGATGCTTCCCAACTGATCAGCATAGTCGAAACACCCAGTTTATCAACTTTCAAACTGATGTTTTGTAGTGAGTCTGAATTCTGGTTTGTTGTAATGCCCGACAGAGTCGAGTGCTGCTCACAAAAGATACTCGATAGTATCAAATACTCCTGTAGACTGTCTCCTTCTCGACCCAATATTTGCCTTCGAGTCGAACCTGTAGAAAATTTGTCTCCTTGAGTGTGCTCGATCATGATGGTAGAGCAGTTCTCTATATGTTCGCAGCACGAATGACAATGAAATTCAGTTCCATAATCAAAGAAAATGATCGCTGCTGCTGGCTTTTGATTCCAGTGAATTTTGACCTTCCCTTTTGAAATTAATTTATTTATACTTAAATATTATTTAGGAGTTTTGAAAGTATTTTTTCTATCAATACCAGTTTTTATAAAATTAATTAAATATTACTTTTAAAATTAATAACCTAGAATTGATATTATGTAATCACAAATATACTACTATTAAAATATTTTTAAAATACACCATGGAGGTTTTATTATTAATTTTCGATTACTTATTAAATTTTGATTAATTAGATCACCATTATGATAATTCAAAATTAGTGTTGTAATTTAGAAAATACAGAATTTTATAAAATAATTAATTATAATAATTAGTAGTATATTTGATATTTATAATTTTACTATATTTTATTGGAAATAATTAAATTTATTTAAATTAATTTCAAAGGAGATTAAAAAGCTAAAAGGCTACAGTCGCAATTCTTTAATTAACACAAATTGGCTATCTATTAAATTAATTCCATCTCAATACCAAGACCAATCTGGAAAATACCCAGTCCAATAACCCCACATTTACCAGCTTGGCGATCCACGGCCACTTCTCTGAACCAATCTGCTCGTGCTACATCGCCCATCTCCCATACTCATATAAGAAACACATACGCATCTGAGCAATAGATTCATCCGATCAACTGTCCATAATTTACCTTGATTTTCCTTTATTTTTAACACCTCTCATTTCTAATCTCAGCCGTTGAAACACATGGATACGACGGTCCATATATTTTCTTGATTAAAGTCTGTTAATACCCAATTTATCAGGGCCGTTGATCAAACGATCTAACGACCCAGATCTCTTCCTCCAGTTTTAACCCAGAAACCAATTGGTTTCACCCCAGCAACCCTAATCATTTTCACTTCCGCCCCAGTTGCCCCCTTTCCTCTTTCGTCTTCCTTCTCTCAGACCACCATGAACAATCAATCAACCAGAACCTTGCACAAATCTGTGCAAGGTCATGAATCTCTTATCAAATCGTCCTCTCTTTGTCCCTATCAAAGAATCCCGCTATTATTTCCCCTTTTGTTCACTAAATCTGAGTCATCAGATTCTAATCCCCAAGATTGAAACACCATTCCATCTTTGCTCTCAATTCCAACTGGCAAAGTCAAGTCGCTTTGTCCCTAGGCTATGAAGTCTGAGATCATATTCACATTCTCGTTGGTGGAGATTCAAAACCCTTAAATCCGAAACCCCAGATCAAATCGTGCATTGTCATATCTCTGAAATCCTCCTCTGTCTTGTTAAATCTATGGCATGCGTGTACGTTTCTCAGGATTATCATGATTATTCTTGGTCCAGAGGTCAATCGAAGCAACCTCTGTACATTAAGGCTCTTATCCGATGACTTTTGCCCTCAACGGTCAACTTCTCTCCTCTCAATTAAAATCCTTAACGATTTCCCCTCTGTTTCCCCGATTTTTTCACTCGATCTTGCTTGCATCACTTGGTAATCGTCACTCTCCACTACTGAGTTTGAATATGTGAAACCCTATGGCTTTAATGGCCACTATAAATAGGGCTTTCAATGCTCTCACCAACCAGACCTAACAGACCATCGAGAACTAAGAAAGCCTAATACAAGTATTAAAACTATCAAGATTTCAAAAGCTTAGGCTCTCTCTCTCTTTCTGATTAATTTATGTTTCTTTTGTTTCCGAGTTCTGTCACTACTGCTTGAATAAGACTTCTTGCTTTCATTTAATAGGATTGATTTGAACTTAAGACTTTTAAATTTAAAAGATATAGATGTGTCACGTGATGATTTGAAACCTCGTTAAACACTCTTAAGGACTCTGATTAGATTTGTGAACTTGTTGATACCCATAGAAGTTCTAATTATGATTTGTGATCTTTTCAATACTAGTTGTGATATGAATATATGTGTTCTTATTGTGATTAATATCCTTAACTTCTGCCAATACTCCTTGAGTGCTTTGTTAAAATTGTTAACCTATGTACACTTGAGGGTCAAGTCTTAACCAACCTGTGATTAATATAATTGAGTGTTGTTAAGAAAACCACACTTATGAGTCATTACACACTAGAACTGTATTCTTTCTGCCTTTATGATGCTTGGTATCCGGTGTATGACCCCCTACTAGTAGCATGATAAGTATGTTTGAAACTTATTTTTCTTTGGAACTGTCTAATGTGTTAATCATATGCTTCTGAATATGGTTGTAATGGTATATATATAGACTGCCTCTTGCCTTTATGGTATTTTGTTTGGTCTTCATAAGAAGGGTATGTACTTTTGTGGTATGGTATTCCTATGGTGGTTGGTTTGCATTGAAAGAGCATCATTGGAATTCAAACCTATAGGGAAGAATGAGTTGTTAGTGGTTCGAATTATTTGGGAGTAGAGTTTAACTCTAGGTTGGGTTGCTCTTCTTGGCACAAGCATTGCCTTGGGCCTTGAGACCCTTGGGGATTTTGAAGTGTCGGGGGATTCAAATGGGGCATCGAACTTGAGTAGAATTTTCTCCTTAGCCTATAATTCATTGACACTTATTACTCTCTTTGGGTTTGGTGTTTAATGACAACGAAAGATATTCAATGTGGATCATTCACTATGCGTAACCTTCACATTAATATGACTTCCTTAGTATTTAAATACTGTCAGTGATCTTTTCTTTTTGTCTTTTCTTGCGAATATCATATATATGGATATTTATATAATACTGTTATTCTAATGACCTTCTCTTTTGTTTTTTGGACATGTACAATTATTTGGGGTAGCTGAGTTCTTTAAGAACTCAGGCCCAAGTCCAACCCTGCTATGTCTCAAAACGCTTAGATTCAGCTATCGCTCGCGTCGCTCGTCCCTGTTACTGCTGGGCCTGCCTCTTTGAGGCCCAAAACCCCTAGAGTCCGTTCTTTCCCTTCACTCATTTATTTACTACTTTCGCTAGTTTCACTAGGTCGTTACTCTTTACTGTGTTCGTGTTGTTTTATCTCATATGTATATGAAAATTATATATTGGATAGGATGCTTCATTTATCTTTTAACTCACATAAAATAATTTAGGTAAGCCTTAAGGAACAAAGGATTAAAAGAGGCATTAGTTAGCAATTAATTCCATATCCGCTAATTGTCAGCTGTTATTATTTTATTATGCTTTACTAACTCTTTTCTTAAAGATTTTTGAAGCCCAAAGGCATAACAAAGGTGGCAGTCCCTCTTTCAAAAGGAAAAATTAGATCTGAGTTGCAAGATTAATTTTTCTAAAAAGAAATCAACTATTTCGAAAAGATTAAAGTGCTGCTGCCCCAAAAACAAAGGCTTTCAAACAGTTTTCTATTTGAAACCAAGGTACATCTTAGGATCATTTTCATAATACTTTCGCCTCTTTTGAATAATATGAACTTCCATGATTTATGAGACAAAGTGCTTTAACTTAGCTTCCCTTTTACACGTTTTTATACAAGCGTTCCATCTTTCAAAGTTCCTTTGAAGTTTATATATACTTACACTATTTTCCTAAAGGTTTTTCATTAAATCCATCCTCTTTAAACCATCCTCTTCCCTTATAGATATTATCCCCTAATATATGGTAAGCTACACTCTTTGAACACTATTTAAGGCATAGTACAAACAATTAGTCCTAAATATAGTCTAAGTCCTATGGAGCTACCTCAGGTAGATTTTATTCCTAATACCTTCTCCTTAGAAGAACAAGAACCATTATCCATAATCTCACCGGTTAGCAGACTAATAAAGAATATAACCTTAAGTAATAAAATAGGTACCTTAGTATACCTTAAAATATAAGGTGGCGACTCTCTTTCATCAATAACAGAGAAACTACAAGTTGAATCTTGTTTTGATTAGTGCAAAATAGGGTGCAACAAACCATGTTTATAGATGGAGCCTCCCATGTGAAAGGGTACGGTCTCGGAGTATTTCTAATCACGCCCTCGGGGGAGACCCTGAGGCAGGCCATTAAAATTGTCCCTTTAACTAATAATGAAGCGGAGTATGAGGCTTTGGTTGTAGGACTTAAGCTGAACCGAGGACTAGGCTCCGAGGTCATCAAGATAAAATGCTAATCCTAGCTGGTAGTAAACCAAGTGTATGGGATTTTCGGCACAAAGGAAGAACGCATGCAGCAGTATTTGAACAAGGTTCACGCGTTGCTTGCACGTTTCAGAGAATGGTCAATCATCCACATTCCAAGGGAAGAAAAAGTGGAAGCATATGCATTGGCTAATTTAGGATCATCCACGGAGATGAAAGGATCTGATTCTTGTACGGTCGTCCAACTTCTACATTTGGTGTTGGATATGGATGGCTACTCGAGGCAAATTCGACCAACTTGGTCTGGGACAAGAGGAAAGAGCTCATCGAGTATCTCTAGCATGGTAAATTACCCGATGACCCAAAGGCGTCCCAGGAACTGCGGACCAAAGCATCTTGCTACTGTCTCATAGATAGGCAGTTATGTAGGAGTTTCAAGGACCATTGACCCGGTGTCTATGGGCCTCAAAGCCGAACTACGTGATGAGGGAAGTCCACGAAGGAATTTGGGGGAATCATTCTGGTGCAGACTCATTAGTTCTAAATTTGATTAAGGCAGGTTACTACTGGCCCCAGATGGAACATGATGCAAAGGCATTCGTTCAAAAATGTGAGAATGTCAACATCGTGCACAATTGGTGCATCAACCAGCAGAATTTTTGCATTCATTGTTATCCCCATCGCCATTCATGAAATGGGGGATGGACATAGTTGGACCTTTACCACCGGGGTCCCCGGAAGATAATTTTTCTCTTGGTTTTAACTAATTATTTCATAAAATGGATTAAAGCAGGTCCATACCAAAAGATCGAAGTACGCGAATTGTTGAATTTATATGGGACCACATAATTTACCAATTTGGAATACCAGAGGAAATCGCATGTGACAACGAGCCGCAATTCATAGGTTCAAAAGATACAAAGGCTTTGGAAGGGTTAAAAATCAAGAGAGTTACGTCTTCAAAGTACCACCCAAGTTGTAACAGGAAGGCGGAATCAACCAACAAGGTAATTATTCAGAACCTTAAGAAGAAGTTAGAAGATGCTTAGGGAAAGTGGCCAAATGAGCTATCGAGAGTGCTAAGGGCATATCGGACAGCGACGAAGTTGAGCACGGGAGAAGCACCCTTCTCTCTTGTGTACGGGGCGGAGGCTCTAATACCAGGGGAAGTAGGGAAGCCGACTTTGAGATTTTCCCGAGCAAATGAAAAAGCAAACAATGAAACGTTACTGGTGAAGCTAGATTTGCTCAATGAACACCGGGACTTGGCGTACGTAAGGATGGTGCTCAAAAGCAAAAGGATGGAAAGGTATCATAATCGCAGGGCCAATCTCCGTCACTTCAAAGTAGGAGATTTAAGGAAGGTGGCTTAGAGCACTAGGGAAGTCAACGTTGGGAAGCTAGGACCACGGAAGGAAGTTCCTTACCGGGTTTCAACTATCGCCGGTAAAGGATGATATGAGTTGGAAAATCGAGATGGAGTCAAATTTCCCAGTAATTGGAACGTGAATCACCTCGGAAGGTATTATTGTTGATGGTTCCTACCAGTACTGAAAGTATGTGCTGCACTATTTTTTCCTTTGACCAATTTGTCCCAATCGGGTTTTAATGGTAAGGTTTTTAACAAGGCAGCAACGAAAAGCATACTATGAAGGAAGCGTCATCGGTAAAGGCAAGATCTTTAAATATCAATGCACTAAAATTCACATCAATGTTAAACAACTATGTGGATGGTTAAATAATCTTTGGCTCGATGGAAAGCCTTGCCTTCCACTATTAAAAAAAGATTATTTAACCGTTCACAAGTAGTCTCCACCAATGAAGCAGCAATATGGGTAGGGTACAAGGTTTCCAGTGTTCGAATTCTCATGCTTCGCTTTCGAAATCTTGGGGGTGGGGAATAATATCCGATACAGCATCAAGAGTGCCACGAAAACTGAGGACGAGAACCGAGATCAATATTTTAACAGGATCGGAGACTGCTTGATCAGCTTAGTAGAAATACATTATACAAGTTAGCCACATGTATTGGCAACTTTATTTAATTAAGCAAATGAATGCCTATGTACTTTTAAAAATAGAGGGAATAAAACAAAGTCCTTTTATATTTATCTTATTTCATGTCCAAATGTTGAGTTAATTTTATCGTTTGAAAAGTAACAAGAACATCAAATGCTTGTGTCAGAATGAGCAGGAGACGTCCTCTTCAAGAGCACCGTAAACATAAGGACCCTCTCGTATGAAACCCTTGTAGTAAACAGTAGATTCCGGAAGAGTTTATGGTCGGAATCAAAAGCTATCGGATGAAAACAATATACCTGAAGCTTTAATAAAGTAAACATAAAAGGGTTATTTTTTCACAGACACTCGATAAAAGGTTTGTGTCTCGACCCCAATCTCCCACCGTAAGTTGTCGTGAAGGTACATAGTCTTTAAGACTAGGTAAGCCTAACATGCATGGATAAATAACGAAAATGATAATATAATTTTAAATTTAAACCAACTCGCTATCATAAAAGAACTCCACAATACCGCTGACGTTAACTCCCAAAATCTGGTGAGAGTGAGTCATAAGCTCTACACGAATATACTGAAACATCCCTAATGCATCACTGTCTAAATAAAGAGTATTCAGTAGAAAAACAAGGACAGAGGGTGACTCCGAGGCCTGTGAACGCCGGACACGTGTACCTTGAAGTCTCCCAGATGAATAGCCTAACACTGATGCCTAGCCTGATATGGGGTACCTGGATCTGCACAAAAAGATGTGCAGAAGTGTAGTATGAGTACACCACAACGGTACCCAGTAAGTATCAAGCTTAAACTCAATGCAGTAGTGACGATGCCAGGTCAAGACTCCCACTAGTGCTCATATGCCACAACTTGCCAAAGGAATCAACAATACCAATGTTTTCACAACAAATAGCTCATGGCTCAACCACAATGTGTACAAGAGTCTCAACAATAGCAAACTAAAATTGAAAAATTCGACAAGAATGATATTTCAACAATTAACAACTTTGCCTCAATTTGATCACGACCTTTTACAACTTCAACACCGCCAACTCAACTAAAACCTATTCCATGAAAACAACAACTTCACGTAAACAATTCAAAAATTAAAGAAGTAACGGACAATAAGGAAGAAAATAACTTCAACTAAAGCATATAAGAGGAATTAACAAATAAAAGGTGGAACAAGTGTTAACAATGTCAAATAAGGCATGTGAGGATAGATCACTGCATGTAAGGGTAGACTAACAATGAAAATATAACTTGCTATGAAAATTTAATTAATGGCATGAAAAGAGTCCAAATATCCTAAACCGGTCAAATATCACATATAACCTGTGTACCCACTCATCACTTTACATAAACGGCTTTCACATATCACCAATAGCACAATCAACCCAAATCCGAAGGGGAAGTTCACCCACACAAAGTTAGGCAGGATATTTGCCTCAAACAACCTAACTCAATCCACTAGTAAGCCTGTTCTGTGAATATCCAACTCCAAACGGCTCAAATCTAGCAAAAAATGACTTTATACCATAAATACAAACCATAGAAATCTAATCTGGATAATAAAGTTGCAATCTTTAAAGAAAAATAAAAAGTTAACTCAAAAAGTCAACTTAGAGCCCACGTCTCGAAACCCGACCAAACTTACGAAATCCGAACACTCATTCAATAACGAGTCCAACCATACCAAAATGATTTAATTTTGACCTCAAATCGACCTTCAAATCCCCAATAATATCTTAGGAAGTTTTCAAAAAATTTCCCAATTTTCCATCTCAAAACACTAATTAAATAATAAAAACAATGATGGATTCATTTATAATAATCAAATCCGAGTTAAGATCACTTACCCCGATCAACTCCTCAAAAATCTCTTCCAAAATCGCCTAAAACCGAGGTCTCTGACTCAAAAGATGAAAAATGGAACGAACCCTCGATTTGGAAATTAAGTATCTGCTGCCCAGTTATTACCTTACGCGATCGCGGAAAACAAATGCGATCTCGGAGAACAAATTACACCAGCTCACAAAATCCTCATAAATGATCGAGAGACTCCAGTCGCGAATGCGGTGACCAGTGATCTCCAGGATACGCGATCGCGGTCAAGGCCACGCATACGCAATGAACATTGCGTGCCTTCCCACAACCTCTCCTTCCTTCTACGCGATTGCAATACCTTAACTACATTCGCAGTGCACAATATTCCAACCTTTTTGCGAATGCATCCTCATTTATGCGATTGCAAAGAGCAAATTCCCTTCTGCCAACAAGGACCCTATGCGATCGAGGTGAACCTTCGCGAATGCAGTGAAGGAAACTAGAAACACAAAAAACCAGCAATCTCAATACATGAACAAATGGTCCGAACTTATTACGAACCCCATCCGAACATACCAACAAGTCCTTAAACATGATATGAACTCGCTCGAAACCTCAAATCACAGAAAACAACACTAAAACCATGAATCCCACATCGATTCAGGCCTAATGAACTAATGAACTTCCAACTTCTAAAACTAATGCGGAAACATACCAAACCAACTCCAAATGACCTCAAATTTTGCACAATCATAATTGAAACAATGCTCCTTTTCCAACTTCCGAAACCAAAATCCAGACCCGAAATTTATAAAGTCAACTCTCGGTTAAACTTCTCAATCTTCCAAACCTTCAAATTTCCAATTTTGGCCAATTCAAGACAAAACAACCTATGGAACTCCAAATCAATATCCGGTTATATTCCTAAGTCCAAAATCACCATATGAAGCTATCGAAACCATCAAAACTCCATTCCGGGGTCGTCTACACAAAAGTCAAACTCCGATCGACTCTTTCAACTTAAGCATCTAACTTTGGCCCCCGAAAGTCACATAACCCCAATATAACATAGAGGACGCAATAAATAGGAAAATAGGGCTAAAATACTCAAAACGACCGGTCAGGTTGTTACATCTTCCCCCTCTTAAAACAAACGTTCGTCCTCGAACGAGTATAGACACATACCTGAAGTGGTGAAAAGATGAGGATAACGGCTACACATATCATGTTTAGTCGCCTCCTCGATTGGTTGACCCCTCCACTGAACCTTCACTGAAGCAATGTTCTTTGACCTCAACTTTCAAACCCGCCTGTCCAAGATGGCCACCGGCTCTTCAACATAAGTCAAATCCTTATCTAATTAGACTGAGCTGAAATTTAAAACATGGGACAGATCGTCGTGATAGTTCTGGAGCATGGAAATATGGAACACCGGATGAACTGCAGATAAACTAGCTGGCAATGCAAGCTTTTAGGCCACCTCTCCCACTAGCTCAAAGATATCAAAGGACCAATATACCTAAGGCTCAACTTGCCCTTCTTCCCAAACCTCATCGTACCCTTCATGGGTGAAAGCCGAAGCAAAACTCGCTCTCCAACCATAAATGCTACATCACAAACCTTGCGATCGCCATAACTCTTTTGCTTAGACTATGTTGTACAAAGCCGATCCTGGATCAACTTGACCTTCTCCAAGGCATCTCGAACCAAATCTGTGCCCAACAATCTAGCCTCGCACGACTCAAACCAACCAACTAGAGAACGACACCGTCTCCCATAGAGGGCCTCATAAGGAGCCATCCAAATACTCGATTGGTAGCTGTTGTTGTAGGAAAATTTCGTAAGTGGCAAGAACTGATCCCAAGAATCCCCGAAATCCTTAACATAGACACGAAGGATATCCTCTAAAATCTTAATGGGGCGCTCGGATTGTCCTTTCCGTCTGGGGGTGGAATGTTGTACTTAACTCAACCTGTGTACCTAACTCACACTATGCGTCTCTCCAGAAATGCAATGTAAACTGCGTGCCCTGATCAGAGATGATGGATACCGGAAAGCCATGAAGTCGGACAATCTCATGGATATAGATCTGAGCCGGCCGCTATCAAGAATAGTCACCACCAGAATGAAATTAGCTGACTTGGTCAACCTATCCACGATCACCCATACATTATCAAATTTCTTATGAGTCCGTGGGTGCCCAACAACGAAGTACATGGTAACACGCTCCCATTTCCACTCGGGAACCTCAAGTCTCTGAAGCAAACCTCCTGGCCTCTGTGCTCACTTCACCTGCTGACAATTTATGCATCGAGCTACATACTCCACTATGTCTTTCTTCATTTTCCTCCACCAATAGTGTTGCCTCAAATCCTAATACATCTTAGGGGCACCGGGATGAATGGAGTACCGCGAACTGTGGGCCTCCTGAAGAATCAACTCACATAACCTATCCACATTGGGCACACAAAATCAGCCATGCATCCGTAACACACCATCATCTCCAATAGAAACCTCCTTAGCATTACCGTGTTGTACCGCGTCCTTAATGACAAGAAAATGGGGGTCGTCATAATAACACTCTGATGCGCTCATATAAAGAAGATCGAGAAACCACACAAGTAAGAACTCGACTAGGCTCTGAAATATTCAATCTAACAAACTGGTTGGCCAAGGCCTGAACATTCAATGCTAATGGCCTCTTCGCTGTCGGTAGATATGCCAAACTAGCCATACTCTCCGCCTTTCAACTCAAGGCATCGGCCACCACATTGGCCTTCCCGAGATGATATAGAATAGTGATATCATAGTCTTTAAGCAACCCTAACCATCTTCACTGCTACAAACTAAGATCTTTCTGTTTGAACTGATGCTAGAGACTCCGGTGATAGGCATAGACCTCATATAGGACACCGTACAAATAGTGCCGCCAAATCTTCAATGCATGAATAATAACTATCAATTCCAGGTCGTGGACAAGATAATTCTTCTCTTGGACCTTCAACTGCCGAGACATGTAGGCAATCACCCTACCATCTTGCATCAACACCGCGCCAAGGCCAACACGTGACGCATCACAGTACACAGTGTAAGACCCCAAATCCGTAGGCAACACCAACACTGAAGCTATAGTCAAAGCAGTCTTGAGCTTTTGAAAGCTCTCTACATACTGGGTCAAGTTGGTCATAGGTGCAACAATGGATGAAAAACCCTCTACAAAATGGTGATAATACCCGGCCAAACCAAGGAAACTCCAAATCACAGTAGCTGAAGACGGTCTTGGCCAACTCTGCACCTCTTCAATCTTCTTAGGATCTACCTTGATCCCCTCCCTCGACACCACATGACCCAAAAACGCCACCGAATCAAGCAAGAATTCACACTTTAAGATTTTTGCATATAACTACTTTTGTCTCAAGGTCTGGAGCATAATTCTCTAATGCTGCTCATGATCCTCCCTACTGCGGGAGTACATCAAGATGTCATCAATAAACACAATGAAGAATGAATCAAGATATGGCTGGAATACACTGTTCATCAGGTGCATAAATGTTGATGGGGCGTTCGTCTGCCCAAATGACATCACAAGGAACTCGTAGTGGACATATCGAGTCCTAAAGGCAATCTTTGGAATATCCAAATCCCGAATCTTTTGCTGATGATACCCTGACTGCAAATCAATATTTGAGAACACTCTGGCACCCTGTAGCTGATCAAATAAGTTATCAATGCGCGGTAATGGGTACATGCTCTTCACTGTAACCTTGTTCAACTGCCGATGATCAATACACATGCGCATAAAACCATCCTTCTTCTTCACAAACAGAAGTGGAGCACCCCAAGGTGACACATTAGGCCAAATGAAATCCTTATCAAGAAACTCTTGCAACTGCTCCTTTAACTTCTTCAACTTTGCTAAGGCCATAGGATATGGTGGAATAGAAATGGGTTGAGTGTCTGGCAACAAGTCAATACCAAAATCGATATCTCGATCCGGCAGTATGCCCGAAAGATCCGCTGGAAATACATTTGGGAAGTCTTTCACTACCGGAACTAGCTCAATGGTAGGAGCATCAGCACTGGTATCTCTCACGAAGGCTAAATAAACATCACACCCCTTCTTAACCATCCACTGAGCCTTTAGAAATGACACAACCCTGCAAGGAATATAATCCAATGTACCCCTCCACTCTAACCGTGGCAAACCTGGCATATCCAATGTCACAGTCTTGGCGTGAAAATCTAGAATAGCATGGTACGGCAACAACCAGTCCATGCCTAAGATAACATCAAAGTCTACCATACCGAGCAACAATAGATCAACTCTGGTCTTAAAACACCCAATAACAACTAAACACGACCAATACAATTATAGAATCTCCCACAGGCATGGACACATATACCGGAGAACTCAAAGAATCACGAGATATACACAAATAAGGAGCACAGTAAGATGATACATATGAGTAAGTGGAACTTGAATCAAATAATACTTATGCATCTCTATGACAAACCGGAACAATACATGTGATAACTGCGTCTGATGCAACCGCCTCCGTCCTACCCAAAAATGCATAACATATGGCTTTGCCTCCTCCTCTGGGGACCCTACCCGCCTGACCTCCACCCCTGGCTGGCTGTGTAGGTGGAGCGGCAACTAGAACAACAACCATGGCCTGAGAAGTTTGTGGACCCTGTGGAATACGTAGAGCTGAGTAGTCTGTGGAGGTGTACCCTCCTGAGTCTGTGTAGTCCCTCACCATTTGACGAATATCACCACACTCAAAGCAATCTGTCGGTGGGCGTGGCTGCTGAAACTGGCTCGAGCCTGGTCAGCTGGACTAACTGCTAAAAGCACCTCGTGTAGGAGGTGCACTAGACAATGGTGGTGCATAATGGGAAACCTGAGACCTGGAAGTAGCTGGAGTACCACTAGAAGCTGGAAGTGCTGAATAAACTGGACGACTCACATAGCCCCTGCCATATAATGGGCTGTAGCTGTAGAGTGGCCACTACTAAATCCTCCATTACCTCGAGGCCTTTTGGCCTCCCTATCCTCTCTCTCATTGGCGCGCATCCAATCTCCGCACGATCTCTACTACCTGCTGATATGGGGTATTTCTCTCCAAATCCCGAGCCATGCTAAATCTAATACCATAATTGAGCCCTTCGATAAATCAACAAGCTCTCTCTCTATCTGTAGAAACCAAGGCAGGTGCATGTCTCGACAAATAACTGAATTGGACAGCATACTCTGACACTATCATGGTACCTGGCAGAGCTGCTCAAACACCGCACACCATGCATCCCTAAGGGTCTGAGGAACAAACTCTCTCAAGAACATCTCTGAAAAATGAGTCCATGCGAGTGAAGCTGCATTGGTTAAGAAAACCCTCCTCATAAACTCGCCACCATTGATACATTGCTCCTGACAGCTGGAATACAGTAAAAGCAACTCACTCATCTCCACAATACCCATGGTGCGGAGAATACGGTGGCACTTCTCTAGAAAACCTTGTGCATCCTTTGCAGCTGGGCCGTTGAAAGTAGGAGGATGGTACTTCTTGTACCTCTTAAGTCTAAGCTGCTTCTCCTTAGATACTACTTCCCTAACCTCGGGCTGAACTGGAACAACAAGTTGCACTGGTATAACCTCTAGGACCTGATCAACATGGACCCGCTGCTCTGGAGAACGGGCCGCAGGAGTCTGAACTCCTCCCCCAGCCTAAGATGTGGCTGGTGCAAGTGGTATCAACCCCGCCTGATCTAGAACACCGAATGCTTAAGAACTGTTCGAGGGTCTCTTGAAGTGCAGGGGTGGCAACAGGTGCCTCGGGCGCCTGTCCCGCAACTAGAGCTACTGGTGGCTCTTTTGTCGCAGCTCGTCTAGATGCACCACGTGCCCCTCCTCGGCCTCTGCCCTGGCCTCGGCCTCTCGTGGCTCTAGAAGAGGCACAGGTGTCTGATCGTCTAATCTAGCAGTGCATGTCCTCAAGTATAATACAGTCTAAGAATGGAAAGGAGGAAAAAGAGGCAATAAAGAAATACAACAAGGTAGACAACAACTTAGTTTAAAGCAATAAATGCAACAAGGAAGAAACACATAATAAGAAAGGAAACAATACGGACAAATACAAGTGAGGTAAATGAGAGATAACAACAAGAATCACAATCGAGGTACCGCCTCATAATCTCATTTCATAATCGCAATCACAATCTTTCCTTATACCGCTGCATGAACCTTACATTTAAATAGTTTTGAAAACAATTTTCCCGAAATAGCAACACGCACTTTAGCCCACCATATGTCGCCACGTGGCTTAAAGTAATTCCCTTATTAGCAACACACACATAAATCCCACCTTATGTCGCTGCATGCACTTTAACCCTTGTCCTTATACCACTGTATGCGCATCAGTATCACAACATAATCACAACTCGCACTACAAGTGCCTATATGCCACAACTTGCCAAAAGAATCAATAATACCAATGTTTCCATAACAAATAGCTCATGGATCAACCACAATGTGTACAAGAGTCTCAACAATAGCAAACGGAAATTGAATAGCTCAACAAGAATGGTATTTTAACAATTAACAACTTTGCCTAAACGTGATCACAACCTTTTATAACTTCAACACCGATAACTCAACAAGAAGGTATTCCATGAAAACATCTTCTTCAAGTAAACAATTCAACGATTAAAGAAGTAATGGACAATAAGGAAGATAATAAATTCAACTAAAGCATATAAGAGAAAGTAAAAAATAAAAGGTGGAACAAGTGTTAACAATGCCAATAAGGCATGTGGGGATAGATAAATACATATAAGGGTATACTAACAATAATAATATAACATGCTATGACAATTTAATTAAAGGCATGAAAAGAGTTCACATAGCCTAAACCGGTCAAATACCACATATAGCCCATGTACCCATTCGTCACCTTGCGTAAACGGCTTTCACATATCGCAAATAGCACAATCAAACCAAATCCTAAAGGATAGTTCTCCCACACAATGTTAGGCAAGATAGTTATCTCAAACAAGCTAACTCAATCCACTAGTAAATCTTTTGCGCGAATATCCAACTCCGAATGGCTCGAATATAGCCAAAATAACTTTATACCATAAATAAAAACCATAGAAAACTATTCCGGATACAAAAGTTGCAATTTTTAAAGAAAAACAAAAAGCCAACTCAAAACGACAACCCCGGGCTCGCGTCTCAGAATCCGAATAAACTTATAAAATCCGAACACCCATTCAATAACGAGTTCAACTATACCAAAATTATTCAATCACAACCTCAAATCGACCTTCAAATCTCCAAAATATATCTTAGGAAGTTTTCACAAAATTCCCTAATTTTTTCAACTCAAATACTAATTAAATGATAAAAATAATGATGGATTCATGTATAATAATCAAATTCAAGTGATGATCACTTACCCTGATCAATTCCTTGAAAATCTCTTCCCAAATCCCCTAAAACCGAGGTCTCTAACTTAAAAGATGAAAAATGGAAGAAACCCTCGATTTGAAAATTAAATATCTGTTGCCCAGTTATTACCGTACGCGATCGCAAAAAAACAAATGCGATCCCCAAGAACAAATTACACCATCTCACAAAATCCTCATATGCGATCGTGAGACTCCAGTCACGAACACGATGACCAGTGATCTCCTGGCTACACGATAGCGGTCAAGGCAATGCGAACGCGATGAACAACGCATGTCTTCCCACAGCTCTTCTTCCTTCTACGCGATTGCAATACCTTAACCGCGTTCGCAGTGCACAACATCCCAACCTACCGGGAATGCGTCCTCATTTATGCGGTTGTAAAGAGAAAATTCCCCTCTGCCAACAAGGACCCTACGCGATCGCGGGTGAACCTTTGAGAATGCAGTGAAGGAAACCAGAAACACAAAAACAAGCAATCACAATACATGAACAAATGGTTCGAACTCAACACGAAACACATCCGGGGCTCCGAACATACTGACAAGTCCTAAAACATGATACAAACTCGCTCGAAGCCTCAAATCACATCAAACAACAAAAAAACCATGAATCACACATCAATTCAAGCCGAATGAACTTCCAACTTCTAAAACTAATGCCGAAACATACCAAATGAACTCCAAATGACCTCAAATTTTGCACGCAAGTCATAATTGACACAACAGTGCTATTCCAACTTCTGGAACCGAAATCTAGACCCGATATCAATAAAGCTAACTTTCGGTCAAACTTCTCAATCTTCCAAATCTTCAACTTTTTAATTTTTGCAAATTCAAGGCAAAACGACCTATGAACCTCCAAATCAATATCCAGGCATACGCCTAAGTCCAAAATTTCCATACGAAGCTAGCAAAACCATCAAAACTTCATTCAAGAATCATCTATACAAAAGTCAAACTCCGGTAAACTCTTTCAACTTAAGCTTTCAACTTCGGGACTAAGTGTCTCAATTCACTCCGAAACGTACCCGAAGCCAAACCGACCACCCTAGTAAGTCACATAACCACAATATAACATAGAGGAGTCAATAAATAGGGTAACGGGGCTAAAATACTCAAAACAACCGGCCGGGTCATTATAGTTTGGCAAAATTATAAAATATTAAAAAAATTAAAAGAGAGGAAAAAGTGACATGATACATCATTGCCACCAGAACCAACAACAACAACATACCTAGAGCCCAGAACCCAAAGGGAGAGAAGGATCTATGTTTCCCCTGGTAGAGGAAGGCAGATCCACTACCAGTTCAGGGCCTTCATCTTCTTTAGTCTCTCCTTCGGTTACCGAATACTCAGAACTAGTGTTCGAGGAGTCAGTTGCAGTGGGTAGAGCAGGAATATTTTTGCAATCAGTTAACTCCATCCGGGCCTGAGCAATACAATCATCAATATCGGCAATGCCAACTTTTGCCTTTCCCAAAGTCATCGTCTTCATGTGGTACATGGCATAAATCTTCTCGAAAACGAGGAAATATTCTTGGTCCTGGAGTCTTGCTCGAAGTTTATCAATCTCGGCATGAAGCCGATCTCTTTCAGCTTTCATGGCGCTGAGGGGGGAATTAAGCTCAACATTTATAGTTGAGTGGAGCCAATTTTGCTCCATGATCCTCTTAAGACTCTCTTCCATTTTGGCCCTCTTCTCCTTGGTAGCGTTGGCCTCCTCGATTTTGGAGGCAGACTCGCGTTCGACATCAGCAATGATAGCATCATGAAGTTCGGCCCAATTAGCCTTAGCTTCTTGAATCTTTTCATGTAATTAGACAGCTTCTTGGCTGTCGCCATTCTATCTTTCTTGCTCTGCTGTAACCGAGCCTCAAGCTCATCCATCTCTGCAACTTTTACCTCCAGCATCGGTAGGCACGCGGCAAGTTGGTATCTTTTAGCTAAAATTTGATCCCTGTCACGACCCCAATTTCCCTCTGTAGGTTGACATGATGGCACCTAGTCTTAGGGACTAGGTAAGCCTAACACTTACTAAATTAATGGAAAGCTCAACCAATAACTATTAAACATGAAACAGAAATTTTCTAAGTACAACTATTCGGAAATAGAAATAGAAAGTATGAGTACAATATCAGAAGGTGACTCCGAGGTGCCTGCGAACGCGATGGCAGGTATACCTTGAGTCTCCACAGCAAAACCAGAATAGCTAGCTAGCGATCAACCAACTCCGAAAGTACCTGAATCTACACAAAAATGTGCAGAAAGCATAGCATGAGTACACCACAGCGGTACCCAGTAAGTATCAAGACTAACCTCGGTGGACTAGTGACGAGGAATAGTCGAGACACCTATTAGACATAATAACCTGTAAAAGTATAAATGTTAAACTAACAAGGAAAATATCAATATAAAGCTAAGCATGATGACAATAACAAATAATGGTTGTAATAGGAAGCTAAGAGCAACAATTAGCAACAGGGAACAAACACGTAATAACGCTGTGGAGTATGCTGAATACAGTTTAAGTATGGTGAAACCAAGTAACAACTCAATAAGAGCAACCGCTTCCACACAAGATTTTTTCAAGGATATTCCCGAGGGACTTCACCTCATCGTCACATTTCACAGGTCCCAATTCATGAGCCCTAATCTCTTGACATCTTGTGCCCACATTACAATTCGCAACTGCACGGACGGCTCGCGTGCCAAGGGAGTGGCAATGTCTCATATCTGCATGAAAAACTCACGTGCCAACGATAACAATGACTCATGACTGCACAGACAACTCACGTGCCAACAGGACAACCCTTACACAGAAGGCATGTGCGAGAGTTCATATAAATGGTTATCATCATGATTCATCTTCTTAAACCGAAGTGGGTGATTAATTACGTGTATGCTTGTTCAAGTGTTCAATGACAACTCAATTGAAAAAGTATGAGTAGAGACAACGAATGGCACATAGGAACCAATCACCACAAAACATAAAATGTAAAACTCACACAAGGTATGCACACCACTACACAAATATTGGCAGTAGTAATGCCCCCAGGCCATCACAAGTCATCACAAAATCATTCCTCGACATAGCCCACCTTGTCTCGCCACGTGCGCAGTAATAAAGTCAATGCCCGCCTTGTCTCGCCGCACGCGCATAATAATATTCCCACCTTGTCTCGGCACATGCACAAACCCACATATATAGCCCACCTTGTCACGCCACATGTGCAAACAGACAACTCGATCGTGCGAACAACCCGACAATCCTCTCAACAAGATCATGTGTGCCAAAAAAATAACAACACAATATAAGGTCTTTCTCCACATGTACCCATATGCCACAACTTTTCCTTAAAACAATTTCAATACCACAACCACGCATAGCCCTTGACTCAAAAACAATGAGTACAATAACAACAACAACAATAATAACACGAGAGTACGGTAAGTAAATCAACACAAGAAGTATATAACACAAACAAACGGAAGGACGAGCTTACAATGAAAGACACAACAGGTAATAATGGTTTCAACAAGAACAGCTCAACAAGGGGAGAGATAACGTATAACAATGAGTCCACGTTAGTACAAGCCTTTGTTTGTCAAGAATCAACCTTTGCAAACCCTCTGAAGCAAGGACGTTGGCCTAAAAAGAAAAAGTTAGAGTTAAGGTTATTATTACAGCGTTTAAACGAAAAAAGAGTTAGAAGAAAATAAGGATAGTACGTGCACTGCGTTGTGCATGCTATTGTTTATCAGATACTCCCCATAAAGGGAGCCCATTTTTTCCCAATCCTTCACGGTAGCCAGTGGCTTCATATAATTGGCAAGCTCCACTGGCTTGGAAAGGACATGACATTCTTTCAAAATTGAAAGAGTGGCGCTTCGCCTTCCTATGATT
Source organism: Nicotiana obtusifolia (assembly GCA_002018475.1). Taxonomy (NCBI): domain Eukaryota; kingdom Viridiplantae; phylum Streptophyta; class Magnoliopsida; order Solanales; family Solanaceae; genus Nicotiana; species Nicotiana obtusifolia. The sequence goes on from MCJB01001880.1 coordinate 97,512, forward strand.
AGGAAGCCGAGGAAGAGAAGTATTCCTTTCCTGATCAGCTGACGCCGGTGGAGGAAATGCAATTGGTGCTGGTGGCGAAGGAGCAGCTGGTGTTGGTGGGCGTGAAGTTATTGACGTAGAAGGAGAAGAAGCGGTTGTGGCAGAAGTGATGGTGATTTGTTGCTTGCTCGGTAGATGAAGGCAGAAAGAGCTCGGGTTTTGAACTCTTTTGGCTGGAAACAACAATGGGTGCCGGGAAACAAGAGTCAGCATTCTCGAAAAAACCCATCTCACCCCAAAGTGCCTCAACTTGATTTAATGATGGGTTTTGAAGCTCCCCCGGCTGAGCATCCAGTTTAGCTGATGAAGATCCTTTTCTCCTTTGAAGAGGAGCCTCTTCATCACTGGCTTCTCCTTCATCATCTAGGACTACTGTAGGTATTGTGGCCGGCTCGGTTAGCATCTTCTTTGCCCTCTTCTCCTGAGTCTTAGCCAAGGAGAAATGTCTCTACTTCGATTTCTTGTTCTCGGGCTGGGGACTCCGAGAGGAGGCACCTTCACCGGAGGCTCGGGAAAATCCACGAGCTCTATTCCGAGCAAGGGCATTTTACAACACCCTCTTGGCCTCCTCGGATTCATTTAAGGCGTCGACTTTGGGGCAGATGACCGAGCCCCTCGGAAGCCCTGTATTAGGCAAAAATGGAGTTAGCTATTTATTCATGAGTTTTCTTTTGTTCGAACAAGGGTAAAAGAAAAAAGGACTTGGCGTACCATGGTGCTTGTCCTTCTACCCGTATTGGCGGTCATTTCCTTTCTCCATCAAATTTCTAGAGTTGTAATTGCAGAAATGTTTTGAAACCATTGGTCCATGCCTTGACCCCACGGCGGTTCCTAGCTGGTAGCTGAAACGAAGGAAACATAAAATCAGCAAAAGAGGAAATGATCTTTTCACGGAGAAAGGAAGGAAATAACCGAAAACGTACGAAAATTGTTCCACCACTCAGGAAAAGCTAGAGTTATGGTCGAGATTGGTAGTAATAATGACAAATCATTTCATCAATCCATGGTCGTTGTCATCGTCTATTCTAGTGAGGAGAGCATGGTGACCACGCTTGCTAAAGTTTCTTACTCACCCACGAAAAATCTTGGGATAGTGGTTTCCTTGGTCTCAGTGCACAATTGACGAAGGTAGGACACCATCCACCATATAGATGGGCCTATTTATGCTAAGCAGACCTAATATCGATGGCAAAACTCCAAAATTATAGGGTCGAGCCGTTCACTCGATCCCAAAGAGAATGGACCCAAGTTAAAGGGATACGTATAGACATACGTGAACCCTTCCTCGGAGTAGGTAACAGTTGCTCCCAAATGCACATGCAAGTATACATGGTCAACAAGTAATATAGGATTGCAAGTCCAGATATCGTACCCACAGGGACTTGTGATTAACTATATACTAATTTAAAATAAGACAATTAATCTACACAAGCGATTTTCTAAAGTGTGATTATCTAACTACAACTAATCTAGAGTAGCAAACAAAGAGATTATAGGAAACAAGTTGGCAATATTAAAGACGAATTCAATGGGATAAAATATTTCAGAGTTATGGGTTAGCTAACAATCCCGTTGAGTTTTTTACTTAAATTATCTAATTAATTTATCTGGTTTATTGGTTGATAGGGTTAATATTGCTCGTAGCCTTCTCCCGAAGTGCTACTCGCCTATTCAAGCTAACCTAACTCCTATTACTATAAAATTATGATTAACAAGAACACATTAATAATTCCCCTATAATAACCAAGCAGGGTGATTACGTATATCCGTGTCCTAACCGCAAATCCATTCCTCATGCTCAGGTTCAAGATCTCGCTCTACTCAATCTTATATGCAATCTAAAATTCTCTCTCCCGAGTTCAATCCTAGATTCGTAGATAGTATTCAATTGGTGATCAAGCAATCAAATAATTTAGCGCAAGATTGAATAAATAAACCAATATGATAAAATAACAAGAACAATTCAAGCTTCAAACTACAACGTTCATGCAGCACCCAAAATTCTAGAACGAATAAACTATGAAACTAAAAGAAGAGAAGAGAAGAGAAACTAGTTAAAAGCCTTCTCCAAGCGTGGTGTGTGTTCCTCCAAGTGAATTCTCCTTCAAAGTATGTTAGATCCCCTCCAAATTAGGTTACCCAACAACGGCGCCAAAAACTTGTTGCTCCCAAACGCACACGCAAGTATACGTGGTCGACAAGTAATATAGGATTGTACATTCAGATATTGAACTATTTACTAAATTAAAACTAAGATAATTAATCTACTCAAGCGATTTTTTAAAGTGTGATTATTTAACTAAAACTAATCTAGAGTAGAAAAGAAAGATATTAAAGGAAACAAGTTGGCAATATTAAAGGCAAATTCAATGGGAGAAAATATTCCAGAGTTATAGCTAACAATCCCATTGAGTTTTCTATTTAAATCATCTAATTAATTTATCTGATTTATTGGTTGACAGGGTTAATATTACTCGTAGCCTTCTACCGAAGTACTACTCGCTTATTCAAGCTAACCTAACACCTATATTCCTATGAAATTTGAATTAACAAGAACGCATTAATAATTTATAATAACCAAGCAAGGGTATTAGGTATATCCCTATCCTAACCGCAAATCCATTCCTCATGCTCAGGTTCAAGATCTCGTTCTACTCAATCTTATATGCAATCTAAAATTCTCTCTCCCGAGTTCAATCCCAAATTCTTAGATAGTATTCAATTGGTGATCAAGCAATCAAAATATTAAGCGCAAGATTGAATAAATAAACCAATATGATAAAATAACAAGAACAATTCAAGCTTCAAACTACAATGTTCATGTAGCACCCAAAATTCTAGAACGAATAAACTATGAAACTAAAAGAAGAAAAGAGAAGAAAAACTAGATAGAAGCCTCCTCCAAGCGTGGTGTGTGTTCCTTCACGTGAATTTTCCTTCAAATATTACATCAACACTCAATTAGTGTATAATTAAATTTTTAACTTAGTTGGGCATATATAATATAAAATACAGTTAAAAAAGGGTAAAAATATAGAGTAAATAGTATCAAAATGTATGAAAATATGCCCAACATCACCAACTCACTCTACCATATCTTGGGCGAGGATTTTAATATTGGGACAGTTGCAGTCCTCCTTCATACTTGGGATGCTAGAAGGGCGAATGGAGGAGGGATACCTACGAACGGGCCAAACCGGTGGCCTTGAGAAGTTGCCGAAGGAGTTTTTCTTGGAGATCGTTTGCAGTGTTGAGCTAAAGAGGTATGATGGTTCTAACAATTGGAGGATCAGACTCAACGTCAACCTCCTTGTTTTTATTTTTCTTTGGGCCTCCACCGAAGAAAAGAATAATATTATCGAAGGAAGTGGTGTATGAAGACATGATAGTAAGAGGTTTGTAAAGGAAAAGTATGAGAATGTTAAAGGTTGTGAGAGGGATCTAAGAAAATTCAGAGAAGAAGAAAGATTTATGAAAGTTGTGAAAGTGAAGAAGCAAAAATGATGAGTAGCAAAGAAGTTATAGATGGCAAAAAACATGGTCATGGTTACCTCGAAAACTGGCAAAACTCTTTGCTTAATCGCGGGGCAACAAATGTTCGGGGTACTAAATGCGAGAAGACGTGCGTCCTTTCAAGTGTCAGAGATTGTTCAGGAACTTTCCCGCCAAGAAAGGAATCTCATCTACTTTCCGGTAACACTAAATTGCGTCACCGAGAAATAGGGGGACTATCTTTATAGGATAAAATTGGTTGAGAAGAGGTGGCCGAATGGTAAAATGATACGTGAAACCAAAGAGAGGCAAAAGACGAGTCAGGAAGCAACTAATACCGGATGCAACGTGTATAACGGTATCAGATGGATTTCGAAGGGAACGTAGTCGATAATAGAAGTTCAAAGGTTTGGCATTAGATAGCATTTAATAAGGGAATATTTGTTGGCATTCAATGAGTAGCTATTACAAAAAATATTTCCATTCAAGAAAGACCATTATATATTCATCAATGACACATTTACTCTCATTTAAAAGGAGCTTGATCTAGAATCTTATTTCCCGAGGTAGAGCTATAGATATCAGAGTTAACACTCATTGTAGGCACATGAAACATCCTGCACAAAAAAGCTATATCTTATTATTTTGCTCTCAATTTAACAACTTTATTATCGCTTTATCATTATTTTCACTTCTGCTCCCGGAAAGGCAGAGTTCAGAATGAGGCTTGTTATCTTCTTTAATTTCAGTCGTTCAATCTTAATTTGAATCTTATTTATTTATTATTTTTGAATCAAATCGATTCGCTTGTCTATAAATCACGTTACAAATTAACTGTACTGTTTTATGGGTAAACATAAATAGATTGAGAAAGTCTTTATTGTTTTACAATGGTCCTTTGTAGAGTTCAAGAGAATGGAAACTGAAGGTCTATTTTAGGTTTGCAAGCTCATTGACGACCGCAGTCAAAGAATGTTTCCTCAGTTGTTCTAATATTTTTTTTGTCCCAATTTATTTGATGCAGTTCGAATTTTGAGAGTCAAACTTTTAATTTTAAATATAATAATATAATTTTTAAATTTTTAAATAAAATTTACATATTTAGAAACTATTACATACCTCAGCTACCAAAGATGATTTTGATGTATTATGTACAATAACACCTCTGCCATCAGATTCTAACAATCTGATTCTCATATTGGGCAGCTGATGAAGCTCTTTAGTCAACCCCTGTCTACCTGCCTCAATGTTTACTAAGCTTCCTATTGACTTACGACTGAGAGCGCCTACCAAAATTTGGCTTTACCGGGATGGTACAATATCTCGACATCTTAATCTTTCGGTAATTCAAGCCACATACGCTGCCGCATATCCAACTCCTTCTGATTGAAGATGTATTGTAAACTTTTGTGATCTGTGTAGATGTCAACATGGACACCGTATAAGTAGTGTCACCAAATCTTCAAAGCATATATTACTGCAGCCAATTCCAAATCATGAGTCGGGTAATTATTTTCATGCTTCTTCAATTGTCTTGATGCATAAGCACCTTCCCACGTTGCATCAATACACACCCCAAACCTATACTTGAGGCATCACAATATACCACATAACCTTTTGTTCCTTCTAGGAGAGTGAGCACTGGCGAGGATGTCAATCGATTCTTTCTCTCCTGAAAACTACGTTCACAAGCGTCAGACTATTGGAACTTGGTAGCTTTCTCTGTTAACTTAGTTAATGGTGCTGACATAGAGGAAAACCCTTCTACAAAACACCTATAATATCCCGCTAGCCCAAGGAAGCTGCGGACTTCTGACGGTGTTCTAGGTCTTGGCCAACTCTTCACTGCATCGATCTTCTGAGTGTCGACACTATCGTCAGAAATCACATGGCCAAAGAATGCTACTGAGTTTAGCTAGAATTCACATTTGGAGAGCTTAGCATATAACTTACGATCTTGAAGGGTCTGTAATACTATCCGCAAGTGGCCTGCATGTTCCGCCTCTGAAGGAGAATACACCAGAATGTCATCAATGAACACGATCACAAACAAATTAAGATAGGGCCTGAATACACTATTCATGAGATCCATAAAAGCTGCTGGGGCGTTTGTTAGCCCGAACAACATAACCAAGAACACAAACTGCCCATATCTTGTCTGGAATGCCGTCTTTGGAATATCATTCTCCTTAACCTTCACCTGATGATACCCTGAACGTAAGTCAATCTTGGAAAAATACTTGGCACCCTGGAGTTGGTCAAACAGGTCGTCAATCCTTGGAAGTGGATATTTGTTCTTTATAGTAAACTTATTCAATTGTCGATAATCGATACCCATCCTTAACGACCCGTCTTTCTTTCACGCGAACAAGACTGGCGCACCCCAAGGTGAAGTTCTAGGCCTAATGAAGCCCTTATCCAGCAAGTCCTTCAACTGCACCTTCAACTCTCACAACTCTGTCGGGGCCATCCTGTGTGGAGGGATAGAGATCGGTTGAGTGTCAGGTAACATATCAATGCTAAATTCAATCTCCCTTTAATGAGGAAGACCTAGGAGTTCATATGTGAAAACATCTGGAAATTCATTGACCACGGGGATTGATTGTAGAGTAGGCGGCTTCGCCTCCGCATCCCTAACGCGAACGAGATGATAAATGTAACTTTTGAGATTATCTTCCGTGCCTTAAGATAGGAAATAAACATACCTTTCGGCGTAGCAATGTTCCCCTTCCATTAGATGATGGGTTTACCGGGAAACTGATACCTAACCATCTTCGTATGACAATCAATATTTGCATAGCATGAGGCCAACCGGTCCTTCCCATTATCACATTGAAATCAACCATTTCAAACTCAAATAAATTTGTCGAGGTTTGACGACTACAAATCATCACTGTGCAACCTCTATATACCCTTCTAGAAATCATAGATTCTCCTATCAGACTAGATACCGCAAGTGGTTTACTTATTAATTCAGGTTTGACGCCAAACTTATTAGACACAAAGGGTGTAACATATGATAATGTAGATCCCGGATCAATCAATGCGTATACATCATAAGAAAACACAGACAATATACCTGTAACAAAATCCGGAGATGACTCGAGATCCTGTCGACCTACCAGAGTATATGTTCGATTTTGAGTACCACCCGAACTCGGCACTGCACCTCTACCTCTACCACGTCTTGTCGACTGCTGAAAACCTCGTGCTAGAGGTCAAACTGATGAGAAAGAAACAGACACAAATCCAGTCGGCTGAGCCATACCACCACCTCCTCTGTTAGGACAACCCCGCATCATATGGCCAGGTTGTCCGCAAGAATAGCACGCACCGAAACCCCGACGGCACAGTCCAAAATGGGCCTTGCCGTACAAATCACAATGAGTTGTTGGGGTCTCATCTGAACTCTGACCTAAACCTGAATAGGTAAATCGATCATACCGAGGCCTCTGAAAATGTGGAGGAGCACTAGCTACAGGTGGCGCCAAACTCATCGAAGACTGGGGCCTAATACTACCTCTGAAGTCACCAGAATACCATGAAAATCTCGCCCTCTTATGCTGGTCCCTATCCTGCTCCCTGGCTGCCCTTTGCTGGCGCTTACAATCCTCTAGTTTCTGGGCATAAGCCTGAATGCGGCAAATATCCACCACCTCTACCAAGGAGGCTGTTGTGCACCCATTTATCTGATGTTGTCCCAACCCGTTGACGAACAAGTGCATCCTATCGCTCATCTCGGCCACCATATGGGGAACATACCTTGCTAAAAATCAAACTGTATACTATGCTCTCGTACACTCATATTACCCTGTCGAAGGTTCAAGAACTTATCTGCTCTAGCTCGCCGTATCTCAACTAGCAAGTACTAACGAAAAAAGGCCTCAAAAAATTCCTCCACACAGGTGGAAGAGCGTTCTGGCCCCTAGATCTCTCCCAACTATCATACCAGAAAACTACTAAATCTCGTAACCCATAAGAAGCAACCTCTACTGCCTCCGTATAACTAGCATGCATAACCCGCAGTGTACGATGAACCTGATCAATAAAAGTCTGCGGGTCCTCCCACTAACCGGTTTATCAGTAGCACCAGTATTCTGCCTCTGAGCCTGAGCAGCTACCAAGCTAGTCAACAACTGTACCGCACTCCGAATATCGTGGTCAATAGTGCCAGACGGAGGAACTAGAAGTGCTGGGTGCCTCCTAATATCCTCTGGAGGAGAAAAAGTAGATGAGGTACGAGACGGCACCTCACTTTGAGGCTCACTTTTGCCTGCTCTGGCTGGAAGCACCTGACTGGTACCCTCTTTAGCAACTGTATCAAGCCGTATATGAATCGCTTTCTTTCTAATCGAAAGTATCGCTTAAAGAAAACATGGTGAATATAAGAGACGAACACTTACGACTCAACTCTACGCATGATCTAGATTTAGGAAGAAGGTAACAACCCTAAATGTCATGCAGCCTCCAGATTATAAATGTGGCGCGCCACACATCTATAATCCACACTGTACTAGACACGGCTCATAGACAACCCCTAGGACAGACTTGCTCTGATACCAAGTTTGTCACGATTGGAGGGCCATGACTGGCACCCGGGCCATACCTGCCGAGCACCAACGCACATTTTACCTAACCTTTCTTATTATCTATAAGGGCCGACGAGATCAATATAAATAGTAGACGTGAATCCTAAACAACCAATAATGACAGATAATGGCACGAACATATATATCATGGGCCGACAAGGCTGTCATGAAGCTATGTTAAGATACAAGCAAACAAGCTGCCATGAGAGACTATACAACAAAAATTAGTCGACAAGGCAATCCAAATTATACATGAGTCGACACCTGTCTATGAGCCTCTCGAGGAACATAAATGCTATAGCATTGCCGAAACATGGCCCCGACATACCCATAACGTCTATAACAAAAATGCATATCAATACCACGGCAAGTCCGGAGAAGGGATCTCGCCAATAACTGCTGAACTGGGCAGCCTACTATGGTAGGGAAGCTTCGCCTACCGGTCTATCAGGACCATCAACACGACATGCAGTGTCCACAAATAATAGGACATCAGTACGAATAAAGTACTGAGTATGAAAGGCAGGAAAACATAAGCAAGAATAGTAATGTAAACAAGGATAGAGAATATACAACCTGTAATATCTGGATACCTCTGAGGGATACTGACATGAAATGCATGACACATATATTTATATATATACATAAACTTTTAAAACACACGCCTCTATGGGCATCATCATTATCATATCGTACCCAACCCTAATAGGCTCGGTAAAAACGTAGCACGCCATCATAAGGCTTGGTAGAATCATACCCGGCCACGTGAAGCTCGGTAAAAACCAACTGATCAGTGGTTAAACCAGAAGTGTCGTACCCGGCTGACTATAGCACGGCTAGGTAGAGTAAAATAGATACATATATGCTGCGTGCCGGACTCATTGGAATCACAATTTGAACCTTTCGGAGTGATGTAAGGTCGGTATCCTCCGTATATGTTATTAGGATTAACTCTTCATCAAGAATCTTATAAGAATTAGGAAGTACCAACAACATTTATAACATAATAATAAGATAAGTAACATCAACATCAATCGTTCCATAAGAAGGGAAACAATGCAAGTACTGCTAGCTTCTAAGAGTGGAGTATCTTTGGAAGCTCGTTCATTACATTATGTACAATCGGAGTCGCACAAAAGAAGGAAGAGATAGCCTCACATACCTTGTATATACTGCCCAACCTCAAGCTATAACAATGTCACGACTCCTTAGTCTACAATAAGAGAAATGACACTATCGTTATCGTTTAAGCATCGTAACTATTATGTATCGACCGCAACCTATTTTACAATGAAACGGACAACACCTCCCCTATTTATATGACTTCCCACAAGTTAACACAATCACCAAACAGCCCAAAAAACATCAATAATAATCATATTGAGCCTCCCAAAACAATCCACCAACCAACAACATTACTAACAAGCCTTTCGATATATATCTCACAAGTTCTATCTTCAACAACTTAGCCGTAACTTGGATAATCTTAAATACATGTAGGGTAAGAGGTTCCTTACCTTTAAACCGAAAGAACAACTCCAATTTGACCTTAATTGACCACGAAATATCCCTTTAATGCTGCCACAAGAACAAGGAAGCGAAGCTAGCAATCAATTAGGGTTTTTCGGCACTAGAATCACTTTAGAAGTCTTGAAATCACCTAGGATTGATATGAAAACTTGAGGGAGTATTTTACATAAAATAAAAAACTTAAAACAACCTCCCACACGAGCTGTAACAACACAAAAATCAGCAACAACAAGAAGAACAAGAAACTTACGAGCGCCAGGGGATTCCCGACACTTGATTTGTGTTGTTTGCCCTTTGTTTTGGTCTTGGATCATGAGAGAATCTTGAGAGAGTGTTCTTAGGGTTCTAAGATCTGATATACTGAAAACAAAAGACTTAAAACGGGTTTGAGGCGCGTTATATATATCTATATGTCTTAACCGCCTATGTGAGCCCCATAGAGAGCTGCGTAGCGCGATCTCCCGGAAACGCGAATATCTCCCAATTCTGAGATCGTATCGACAAATTCAATGCGTTGGAAACTAAACTCCTAGATCTTCAATTTGGTGGGTGGATCACCCCCCAATTCCAAGTAAATTGTGAGAAAAGTTTATTAACATTTGACCTAAAGTTTAAGTAAAATTATGAACGTAAGTTGTAACAACTTTTGTCGACTTTTGTTTCATAACTCGTTTGACTTCAAGACTTATGGTACGGATATTATATGATTCGAATACCTTAAACAAGACCTCTTGGTAATATTAATCACCTCTGGAATTACCCGAAAATATAAGTTACAACATCCTTGATTCGTTTAACTTCTAATACTTGTTTACCACTCTTATACACCCTTGTATCAATTAAGAACAACTGGATTAAATTCTTATCATCTCAAAGATAATATCTTCTTGGACCTATGTCGACTAACTTACGGTGTAATCTAACGTATGCAAATATGGGTTGTTATATGAATAATGTTGCAGCAACTTTCATGCATTTGATTCTTTGGTCATTGTGTTCATTCATGATATATTGGTGTATTATCATTGTAGGGAGGAGCATGAGCAACATTTGAGGATTTTGCTCCAGACTTTGAGGCAAAAGAAGTTGTAGGCTCAGTTCTCCAAGTGTGAGTTTTGGTTGGACTCGGTGGCATTCTTGGATCATGTGGTATCTAATGATGGGATCGAGGTGGACCCGAAGAAGATTGAGGCAGTTCAGGGTTGGCAAAAAACGTCTATCACTACGGAGATCAAGAACTCATTGGGTTTTATTCATTACTACTGTGTTGCAGCCCCATCGACTAAGTTGACTCAGAAGGGCACTTCATTCAGGTGGTCGGCTGAGTGCAAGGAGAGCATTCAGAAGCTCAAGACAGCTTTGACTACAGCTCCAATTTTTGTTATTCCTTTAGGATCGGGCCCTAAACGGTATATTGTGATACCTCGCAGGTTGCCACTGGGTATGTGTTGATTCATGACGGTTGGGTGATTGCCTATGCATCGTGGTAGTGAAAGCCCTATAAGAAGAACTCCTTTGTGCATGATTAGGAGTTAGCAGCTATTGTGCACGCGCTCAAGATTTGGAGGCATTACTTATATGGCGTGTTTTGTGAGGTGTGTATGGAACATTGGAGTATCCAACATCTGTTTAAACAGAAATAGTTGAATTTGAGGCAGCGCTGTTACACCCTGCACTCTTTATCCACCCATAAAGTTGAAATATTGACAAGTTTGGCCTTTAGTCCAGCCAATCATGCCACAGTAATAGACAGTAAGGTGATTACATTTCATCAGATTTGCGCCAGCCATCCCACCGGGTACAGAGGATGGGAGGGGGGGGGGACGACCCATTTTGCTTGTGGGGCAATGAAGTTTCTACACTGAATATACGCGTATATAACGCCATCTGATCATGGGTCAATATACATGTATAAACGAATGCAATGCATAATGAAGTCAATAAGATCTCTCAGAATGTCATAAGATCAATATGCCTTCGGTTAATATCACAAATAAAATTAATCAACTTACATTTTTCTGAGACCCATGAACAGACGATATGATAATAGGACACACGGGGAATCAAGAACATAGACAACCCTAGTACTTCTAAAAATAGAGTCATTAGTGAATGTTGCATGTTTGCTCGTTTCGTTGTATCGTATGGATCATGCCAAAAGGAAAGAATGGATAGCCTAAACATACCTTAACCCCATTGAGTCCTTAATACCTTCCAAGCAATACTTCAAACAAATCAACTCAATCTACCACTAGTAGCTCGTTTATGTAAATTTGGGCAGCATCTCCCCTATAACAAGGGCCTCCTCCAATACCATATACCAACAACAACAACCAGAGAATCCAGCAATGCATAAATATCAATAACAAGACACCATATAACAACAACAAGTCATAACTACTTCACGACGAGCGGCGAGCTCCGATTGGAATCCGTATAACCCATATCACCCCGTATAGACTTCTTGCGCTAAATTAATAGTATCATTAAAATTATAGTGAAGTCATTCATCAATGAGTCCATCCTTACACCATATATTTATAACAAAGGAAACAATCCACAACTCCAACTATCTTCAGTTAGCAACTTTATTCACTAGTTCATGTCTAGTTCATCCATTTAACTTAATCAACATCAAGATAACCTTAAGCACATGCAAGAACACAATACGCATACCTCCTATAGTATCTTCAAGTCGAAATACAAGTTATATTTAGCTTATAACAGCCCTCAATGACAATACAAACACCATAGAGGTGACTTAAGCTAATCCAAGTATTATCTTGTAGTTTATTATCTTAACAACTTAACCAACATACAAGAAATATTAAGCACAATTAGTAGGCTGTTATACTCACCTTATCCTGTAGCAACAACTTGAAATTTCAGCCAAACACATCCCACAACTATCTTCAATGACAACACAACCTCAAAGAGGTGCAGTTATTCACTAGAACTAACTACTGATGTTGAAATATGGTGTAGTCACTTTGGAATCACTTCAAACCCGTATGGTATCTGTTTAGGAGGGTTAGGAGAAGTTTGGAGACGAAGTTTAGTCGAAAATGAGCAAATATCCAAATCGTTTATCAAGTGAAGTAGGTCGATCACCGCCTAAGTGGGTCCCATTGGGAGCTGCTTGTGGGGTCTCGCGAAAATACGACTATTTCTCTACTCCGATGTCGTATAGACAAACGGTTTAATGTGTTAGAAAATAGACTCGTAGATCTTCAATTTATATATACATCATCCCTCAGTTCCAATTATATTGGGAGAAAAGCGCAGTTACATTGGACCTAATTTTCAGCACATTATGAATGTAACTTGTGATGACCTTTGCCAACTTTTGTTCCACAACTTGCTTGACTCAAAACGTAACACACGACTATCATACAACTAAAATAACTCATAAAATAACCTCCTTATCATTTTAAGAACCATAGTCACACCTTAAAGTTCATGTTATAACATTCCAAACTTATCGATTTTCGACTAAACTTATTTTCTTCAATTCATTTAGCCTCTAAGCCTTCCAACCCTCTTGGTAATTGTTATCCATAATCTTTATATTGGTAACCTTCAAAGTAACATTATTAACTTACTTTATGTACTTTTAATGATGATCTAATTTTTGAGCTTACATGATTGTCTTACGACGTACTCTTATGTGCGAAAACATGGCACATAACAGTAAATATGGTTCATTCTAAGTTTAACTTTGATATCTCTTGTAATTGACCTTGCATTGTACTTTCATATATGTCTATCTATATTACTTAACTGATCCCCAGATGAGGTTGGGTACGGAATGATATGTTAGGCGATATCACCGAGCCCCTCTGAGGCTGGGTACGGAGTGATGTTATATGAAACATTACCGAGTCCTTCTGGGCCGAGTACGATGTTATGAAGTACTGAGTCCTCTTTAAGGCCGGGTATGATACGAGATGATATGCCCCAAAGAGGTGGCTGAATGAAATTGCATTATATTAAATATTTAATGCATAGCCCTAATAAATGGCTTGATTTTTACAAAACTTGCATACATTCATGATTACAGCAGTTTCCAGCACACCCTAGTGGCTTGTCTTCGGTGACTAGGTTGAAGTGGTGTATTCATATCTCTTATGCTATTCCTTCATTTACATACATTATCAGCTTTACATACTCAGTACACCTTTCATACTAATGCCCCTTTATATTGGGCATTGTGTCCATGCTCACAGGTATAGATAGACCTGGTGACATCCCTCCCCAGTAAGGTGCACGCTTCAGCGATTTGTTGTTGCACTCTATTTCTCTTGAGTAGCGATACAGAAGTCAATAGGTATCGAAGTGTGTGTTATTGCTGTTTTGGGTAAGGTAGGCCCTCTTAGAGGCTTGTAGAAATACTGATTATGACTTTATTGGCAACAATTATCTATGCATGTGTGTGTGTGTGTGTGTATACATATATTATATATATATATATATAATATAATATATATATATATATGAAAATAATAAGATTTCGTCCACAATTAATTATGAATATTTACTAATTGATACTATATTGGGAGGCCTGGTCCACCCAGATCCCTGAAGAAATATTTAATGAATGTTGGTTAGCATAGGCCCTCGGGCGTCGTATGTCGGTCGCATCTCCCCGGGTTGGGGTGTGCCAAACTTGGTATCAGAGTAGGTTTGTCCTAGGGAGTCTGCAAAGCCATATCTAATAATGTCTTGTTTATGGGTGTGTCATGCACCATACTTATAAATAGGAGGCTACAGGATATTTAGGATGGATACCTTAATTTCTGATATAGATCGTGCAATAGAGTTGAGTCTTAAGTGTTTACTTCTAATCTTCATCTTGTTTATGTTCATAGTGATGCCTACTACATGACAATAGGACGTCATCCAGAGAAAAGATGAAGAGGCAAGGGAGGGTACCAGTCGGGTGCCACCTATCCATATCAATCAACGCAAACCCTATGATGAGGCCCATAGCTAGGTTTTGGGAACAACACGACTATCATCAGAACGGCGTAGAGAAACGAATGTACCCCCAGTTCCTCCCTCAGTCGCTCCTGATCAGGATTTGGACATGAGAAGTGTTGTGTAGTTGTTGACTCGGTTAGTAGCCTCTCAGGCCTAGCGTCAGACCCCCAGTACTTCAGATAGAGCAGTCACTGCGAACGTTTTGATTTTATTAATTTAGAACCCCTGGTATTCACAAGAACATATCCAAATAAAGATACCTAGAATTTTCTTGATCAGATGCAGCAGACTTTACAAGTTATGCATACCATTGACACTGAATCCGTAGAGCTTGTTTCTTATAGATTGCAGGATGTTGCTGTGACTTCCTATGAAACTTGAGAACAATCTAGGGACCTCTTGCCCCACTAGTAGGATTGAGGGAGTTCTCTTAGGCATTTCTGCAGCAATATTTGCCTGTTGAGCTCCACCGGGCTAGACAAGATAACTTTTTATGATTGGATCAAGGTAATATGAGTGTTAGAGAGTATAATATGCAGTTTAACTCCTTGGGTAGTTATGCCCCTTTTGTTTTGGCTGAGATGAGTGACAGGGTACATCGATTTGTGGGTGGTCTGGGACCAGATTTGATTAATGAGTGTACCATCGCTTTTCTAAATCTGAATATGGATATTGCTCATATTCAAGCCTATGTGTAGAACTTGGAGGATTGTAAGAGGAAACAGCGAGCCGCTCGAGAGCATGATCGAGGCCAACATAAGAGAACTCGGTCCATGGGATACAGTAGAGTCACCAGGTGGGTTTAGACCTTCAGTTCCTCGACACCCATATTATACGACGACTAGTGCGATACTACAGTTCCAGGATCAGCATGGTGATCGAACCACTTATTATGGTCAAGGTCAAAATTCCCAGGGACAGAGCTCGTGATATAGTGGAGATTCTAATAAGATGAGACCCCCCCATGCTGTATTATGGCCGATATTGATATATTTACAGACCATAAAAGTTTGCAATACATATTCAAGAAAAAAGAATTGAATCTAAGACAATGGAGATGGCTTCAATTGTTAAAAGAATACGATGTGGATATCTTATGTCATCCCGGCAAGGCGAATGTTGTACTTGATGCGTTACGTCAGAAATCAATGGGTAGTTTAGGGAATGTGGAAACTGATAAATTAGAGATAACTAAAGACTTGTATCAGTTGGCGAATTTAAGTATACGATTGCTTGATATCGTCGACGGAGGTGCCGTAGTTCAAAATGCTGCCGGCTCTTCGTTAGTGGAGAAATAAAAGCACGATATTTTGTTAATACAGTCTTTGTGAAAATAAGAGAAATCAATCCTGTTTAGAAAAATAAATTGTTTGACTTGTCCAGGGATAGAGTCCTTACATGTAAGGGCCGATTGTGTATCCCCGATATTTTGGGACTCCGAGGACAGATCATGGCAGAGGCTCACCAATCCCACTACTCTATTCATCCGGGTCAACCAAGATGTATCATGATCTTTAAAAATTATATTGGTGGAACGATATCAAGAGGAACATTGCTGAATATGTCGCTCAGCTTCCAAATTTCCAACCAGTTAAGGTTGAACACTAAAAACCAGGAGGATTACTCAAGAATATGGAAATCTCGACCTAGAAATGGGAGATGATCAACATGGACTTTGTTACCGGATTACCATGTTCTAGCCAAAAGTTTGATTCCATATATGTTATTGTGGATAGACTCGGGAAGCCAACCCATTTCCTACACGTTAAGACTATGTTTTCATCTGAAGATTATGTTAAGTTATATATGAGGGAAATCGTTCAACTTCATAGAGTTGTAATTTCTATCATCTAGGACGGAGGTGCCCAGTTTACGGCAAACATCTGGAGATCTTTTCAAGAAGGTTTGGGTATAACAATCGGTTTTAGCACAGCTTTCCATCCACAAACGGATGGACAAGCCGAGCGCACTATTCAGACGCTTGAGGACATGTTATGAGCCAGTGTTTTAGACTTCAAGGGAAGTTGGGAAGACCATCTACCACTCGATAAATCTGCTTACAACAACTGCTACATACTAGCATTCAGATGGCACTGTACGAGGCTCCATATGGATGGAAGTGCAAATCCCCTATCGGCTGGTTCGAGGTGTGCGAGACAAAGTTATTAGGTCCTGAGTTAGTGAAACAGGCTATAGAAAAGGTGGGAATGATTCGAAGTCGATTATTGACCGCTCAAAGCAGGCAAAAATCCTACACGGATAACTAACGTCCATATTTAGAGTGCGTTGTGGTAGACTACTATTCTTGAAGGTGTCCCTATGAAAGGCGTGATGAGGTTTGGCAAGAAACACAAACTCAGGCCCCGGTATATCGGACCATATTAGATTATGTTGAGAACTGACCAAGTGTCTTATAAGCTTAAGTTTCTCCCATAATTGGGAGCAGTGCATGGAGTATTTTATGTGTCCATGCTTCGTAAATGCTTGGGTGATCCATCCCACATTACACCAATTGAATACATCCAAATCACAAATAATTTGATGTATGAATAAATTCGGTGGCTATCTAGATCATCAAGTTAGCAAGTTTTGAACCAAAGAGGTGGCTTCGGTTAAAGTACTTCGGGAGAAACAGCAACGTAGAGGAAATGACATGGGAAGCCGAAGAAGATATGAAGTCCAGATACCCTTATTTGTTCCAAATTGTAGAAGATAATGTTGAAACTACTACATAAGGCACAATTCAAGATACTATGGAAGAGGATTGGGAAATTCTGAAAGATTGACTACAATTGAACAATCGAGGATGAATGTTCCGAAGGGGGGGATGATGTTACACCATGCACTCTGTATCCACCCATGAAGTTGAAATATTGACAAGTTTGGCCTTTATCATATCCATTAAGTCGGTGGCATGCTAACGAACAAAAAGGTGATTACATTTCACCAGATTTACGCCAGCTATCTCACCAGGTGTAGTGGCTAGGATGAGGCGACTCGTTTGGCATGTGGGGCAGTAGAGTTTCTAGACTTAATATAAAAGTAGTACAGCTTTCTCCTTTTTGAGGATATACAACATTATCAGGTTTAATACCCAAAATGCTCTCAAGATTTCCAATAATTTCCTACATGGTTTAGGTCTAGAATCAAAATCTAACTTGGTGAAAATTTGAGTAAAAGGGCTCGTGATCATCACTGTACCATCTATTTTCTTGTGGAACTGATGTTGGAGACTTCTTTAGAAGTAAAGATAATCACTATACAAGTGGAGGATTTAGGAAGCGTAGGTAGTTCTTCAAAAAGGTATGTAAGGCAGCATCTTTCCTTGGCATGACTTGATATAAGTTCTTCTTTCCAAATGATCCTCATATTGTATCCTAAATTGGTCTAAGTCTTTCTTAAAACATTTTTCATGTTCTTGCATGTTCTTTACCGGTGGCATTTTCTTATCCCGTCTAAGATGTTTACGGAAAATATATAAGGTTGTAATATATGGTTCATTCTGAGTTTAACTTTCATATCTCTTGTAATTGACCTTGTATTATACTTTTATATATGTGTATCTATTTTTCTTAACCAAGCCCACGATGAGGCCGGGTACAGAATGATGTGTTAGGCGATATCACCGAGCCCCTATGAGGTCAGGTACGGAATGATGTAATATGAAACATTGCTGAGTCCTCCTAAGGCAGGGTACGATGTGATGAAGACATAAGACCTTACTGAGTCCTCTTTGAGGACGGGTATGACACGAGATGACATGCCCAAAAGATTGGCAGAATGACATTGCATTATATAAAATATTAATGCATAGCCCCAATGAATGGCTTGATTTTTATAAAGCTTACATGCATTCATAATTCATGATTACTGCAGTGTCGTGCACACCCCTGGTGGCTTGTCTTCGGTGACCAAGTTGAAGTGGTGTGTAGATATCTTTGATGATATGCCTTCAGTATACATATATTATCATCTTTACATACTCAGTACATCTTTGGCACTGACGCCCCTTTCTTTTGGACACTGTCTCTATGCCCACAGGTACAGATAGACTTGGTGACATCCCTCCCCAGTAAGGTGCATGCTTCAGGGGTTGGTGGTTGCACTCCATTTCTCTGGAGTGTCTGCACATAAGTTAATAGGTATCGAAGTGAGTTTTCATGTTGTTTTGGGTAAAGTGGGGCCCTATCCCGACCAAGTTGTATATTATACTACTCTTAGAGTCTTGCAATCTAGTATCCAGTGTGTACATAAATACTGATTATAACTCTATATATATATATATATATATATATATATATATATATATATATATATATATGTCAAGGTTCTTCCCACAGTCGGTTAAAAATATTTATTAATTTTGGTACCACACTGGGATACCTGGTCAGCCCAGATCCCTGAAGAAAGATTTAAGTATGAATGTTGGTTCGCATGGGACCTCGGGCGTCGTGTGCCGGTCGCGCCTCTCGAGGATGGGGTGTGACAGGCTGAGATGGTTGGAGATATTGAAGGATTATGGTATCACTATTCTTTATCATTCGGGGAAGGCCAATGTGGTAGCAGACGCCTTGAGTAGAACGGCGGGGACAATGGGGAGTTAAGCATTTATTCTAGTTGGGGAGAGGCATTTGGCTATGGATGTTCAGGCTTTTGCCACAGATTTGTGAGATTGGATATTTCGGAGCCTAGCAGAGTTTTTTCTTGTTGTTGTTTTGTGACTTGCGGGGATGGTTGGTTTGGTTTGGGAAAGATATTGGAATGATTAGGAACACTTAGATCCATGGTTGGAAACTTAAGTTATAAGGGTTGACCAAGGTTTGAATTTTATGTAAATGACCTCGGATTCTTATTTTCATGATTTCAATAGGTTAGTATGGTGATTTTGGATATAGACGTATGTCCAGATTGGATTTGGAGGTTCCTAGTTTGATTTGGCTCAATTTGCCGAAAGTTGGCAATTTGAAGGTTTGGAAAGATCATAAGTTTGATTGTAGGTTGACTTTGAGGATCAGGTTCGGATTGTTGTTTCGGGACTTGGGATAGGTCCGTTTAGCCATTTGGAACATGTGTAAAAAGTTTTCCTTCATTCTGGATTCGTTAGGGTTAAATCGGACGCATGTTTCTGAATCTTTGATGTTCTTGAACATGAAGGAATGCATCATGTGTTTTGGTGTTCAATCCTTGGTTATGGGTATTATTTTGATGCTTTGTGCTTAAAACCAAGTTTGTATATGATTTATATACTAGTTGGTGTGATTGGACGGGGTCCCGTGTTGCTCGATGAGCTTCCGACCACCCCGAGCATTTTAAAAGTTGCAGATATTTTCTTATGTCAGGTCCTTCTTCGCGATCGCAACAGTTGGATCGCAATTGTAGAGTAACTTTCAGCTGGGTAGGGTTTTCTTCTTCGCATTCGTGACATAGGGGTCGCATTCGCGATAAGTGAGGCAGACTGGCTTTCGTGTTCACGTCCTGGGTATCCCATTAGCGTAGCAGTGAGGTGGGCTGGGGATGTTCAGGTGCTTGGCCTTCACGTTCGCAAGAAGGGGACCACGTTCGCATAGGTGATGACATCCAAATGGACTCCTCAAAGAGTAAGCCGACACAATTGCATGCAAATATAATTTACCCAACTATGAATCGACGTCGAATCCCATAGAGAATAATATGTAGGTGATTATGCAAGTAAGAGAATTATCGCTTATTGTGCTAAACTGTCACGACCCAAAATCTTAACCTGTCGTGACGGCGCCTAACACATTTACTAGGCAAATCGGCAATCACATAATAACTAAGAATTTGAATTAAAATGTGATTTAATAAGCCTAACAGCGGAAAATCCCAAAAATGTCTGATAAAAACAACTTTAACTCTACTACAACCATCCCAAAAGCTAGTGTCATCGAGTACATGAGCGACTAAGAATCAACATAGTTTAAAACTCTTTAGTACAAATTTTGTAAGAAATAGAACGGTACTGAATAAAACGAAAAGAAGGAGAGTCGAGGTTTGCGAGCGTCATAGCAGCTACCTCAAAGTCTCCGAGCAGGTACTGGCACCAAATTTAGCAACCACCGCTCATGATGTACCCTGATCTGCACAGGAAGTGCAGAGTGTAGTATGAGTACAACCAACCCAATGTACTCAATATGTAACAGAACTAACCTTAGGCTGAAAGCAGTGACGAGCTTAAAAGGATACAGTCATAACCAGTATAATGACAACACGGATATCACAATGAGAATAATAGTAACAACTCAAAGAAACTTCCATATTCAGCTCGATCACAGTATAGAAATTTAGACATTCTTTCAAGTTCACATATAAAGGCCAACACTGGTAAGAACATGTCAAGTATAGCTAGCATGAGGAATGGTGCATCTCTATACCTACATGTCAAATATGCATGTCAAAAGTGCGATATCACAGTGAGATTTCCAAATACTCACACTCTTAGAGTACTCAATCTGTCTATCTCAAATTCCTACTCATCATACACAATCACTCAGCATTGTACCGGTGCCTAGAATCAATGCCCCTCACCGAAGCACGTGTATGTATATCATGGTGCCTGTGATCACTGCTGGTATGTTAGACTTCGGAGGGGTGAATCATGCCCAAGCGCTAATATAAAGCCTATAAGGCCTACTGCCGCGTGCAGCTCGATCCACAATAATAAAAACAAAATAGAAAAAAAAGACCAATAAGGCCTACTGCAGCGTGCAGCCCGATCCACAATAACACTCACATTCTGGCTCTCAAGCCCAACTCAATCATCAATCTCTCCAGTTTCAAGGGCACACAAATCTCATACTACTCGGCCCAAACAATATGAACACTAATGCAACATTAAATGATGACGGAGATTGAGATATGATATGAAAATGAAGGATCATGACTGAGCACATAATTGCAGTTAAAGCAGATAACTCAAAACAGCAGAAATAACCTCACTAGTTCTCAACAGAATAAACACATAGTCTAAACATGATTTCTAACATTAATTACAACTCAATTACTCTAACACGTAGGAATTATATGGATAAAACAAGACTTGATATCAAAATAGCATAAGAATCCACCCGGATTATGATTACCATGGTGCACCATCCATATAACACATTTTTCAGGGATTTACACCCCCAATTCCAAGTTTAGAAGTGTTACTAACCTCAAATTGCGTAATTCAATGCTCTAACAAACCCTTGCCTTGCGAATCGGCCTCCGAATGACTCGAATCTAGTCACAAACAACTTAGTATAATCAATACAAGCTATAGGAATCGATTCCATATGATAAAGCTAAGATCTTTAACCAAATTTAAAAAGTCAACCGAAAAAGCCAACCCCGGGTCCACGCCTCGATACCCGACAAAATTCATAAATTCCAAACACCCATTCAATAACGAGTCCAATCATACCAAAAATCATCAAATTCTAACCTCAAATTGAACCTCAAATCCTCAAATCTTACTGTCCAATAAATAGACCACAAAGCCTCCAAATTTCACCTCAACCACACATAATCTAGGTGTAAAGTCAATGGGTACTCAATATTAATGGACAAAAGTGATCAAACGTTGCTCACCTCTTGTATTATAGTAAAATCTCTCTCAAAAATAGCCACTAGTTGAGCTTCTAAATTCCAAAAATGAAGAAAATTACTCAACACTCGACAATATCGATATGCCCAGCGATTCTCGCTTCTGCGGGCGCAAACACCGCATCTGTGGTTCCGCTTTTGCAGAGGAAAGGTTGCTCCTGCAAAAAATCATTAATCTCCCAACCTGCCGCTTCTGCGGTCCAAGCCCTGCACCTTCGGGACCGCAGCTGCGGATAGCCTCCGCTTCTGCGACCTCAGCTTCCCCTAACCAAAATCCACATCTGCGAGGAAACTACCTCGCACCTGCAATCATTGCCCAGCGTAGCCAAAAGCCCACATTTGCGCCTTCCCGACTACTTATGTGGCTCCACACCTACGTTGAATCCTACGCCAGTGCGGTTGCACCAGAACTAAAGCGAACAGAAAATCCTCATGTCCAAAACTCAATTCGATTTCAACCCAAATCGCTCCAGAGGCCCCCGGGGCCCCATCCAAACATACCAACACGTCCTAAACGTAATATGAACTTAGTTGCAGCCACAAATCACATAAGATAAGATCAAAAACATGAATCGCACCCCAATTCAAGCCTATTGAAATTAATGGATTTCCAACTTCTAATACCAATGCTGAAACGTATCAAACCAACTCCGATTGAACTCAAATTTTGCACACAAGTCATAAATAACACAATTGACCTACTCCAACTCCCGGAGCCAAAATCCGAGCCCGGTATCAATAAAGACAACTCTCTGTAAAACTTCCCAACCTTCCAAACCATCAACTTTTCAACTTTCGTCAATTCAAGCCAAAATAACCTACGGACCTCCAAATCAATATCCAGACATACTCCTATGTCCAAAATCACCATACGAAGCTATCAGAACCATCTAAACTCCATTTCGGAGTTATTTACACATAAGTCAACATCGGGTCAGCTCTTTCAACTTAGGCCTTCAACTTCGGGACTAATTGTCACAATTCATTTTGAAACATCCCCGTAATCAACCATCCACCCCGGAAAGTCAAATAACCATAAATAAACACAGAATAAGCAATAAATGAGGGGAACGGGGCTACAAAACTCAAAATGACCACCAGGTCATTACTTTAGCCAAACATTAAGAAGGTTTTGAGAAAATATTATAACTAATGCAAAAATGCAAACTAATCTAGAAAGCAAGTAAAATGATCATTGACTACAAGCATGGATGCAACAGGAACTACACTCAAGTAACGATTCGATGTATTTCATGATTTTACAAATATGAACGAGTTTATGTTTATTTGGCTCGATAATAACTATATATTAGCTTATTTCGGAGACTAATAAGACTTCCTAATAGAATTATTCCTAACACAATTAAGAGTTAAGTGCACCCGAATGTGGCTACAAAAAGTTCAATTTTATCCCTAGGTAGAATCTATAAAATTAGGGTTAATGCGCCAAGTTCTTGTTAATTAATCTTTCCCAATCCAAAAATACATTTTTCAAGATTAATTCAAAGTAAATGGGCGAGTACAAGGGTTAGCTAATCCCTTTGAAAACATTAAAGAATAATAATAATTAAAGAAATAATTAACTCACTTTAATATTAATAAAAATCATTCAATACATAAGCATAACAAGAGTTTTAATCCAAACTTTAACAATGAATATTCTCATAAACAAGATTTACGTAATGGAATAAATACTACACATTTAGATATTCAATACAAAATAAGATATTGAATAAATGAGTAAAAAGGGTAATAAATCTCATTCAAAGTCTTCAAATCTTCAATCCCCAAGTGTGAGTGCAAGAACCCTAGCTCCCAAACTTGTATTCCTTAGTCAAGAAGACCAAAGATGTCTAAATATTTCCAAAATATCTTTGCCCAAATGAGCTAGGTTGTGTATTTGTGGATTTAGGACCAAGAAAATGTGATATTACAACTCTGCCCAGAACAGAAGCCCGATGTTTGCCTCCTTACAACTGATAATGAATGTCTTACACGCATATGAAGCAGCATCTGGCCAGTTGATCAACAAAAGCAAGTCTGCTATATATATGCACCACTCTGCTAGTGCTGAGGTGATTGCAAAAGTTGAAAGAATCACTAGCATTGGAAGGCAGGATTTCCCATTCATATATCTTGGCTGTCCCATTTTCTATTCTAGAAGAAGGATAATCTATTATCAAGACATTGTCACCAAAGTGCAAGATAGACTACAATCTTGGAAAGGCAAATTACTTTCAATAGGAGGCAGAGCAGTATTGATTAAACATGTACTCGAAAGCATGCCAGTACTACTAACAGCTGTAAATCCTCCAAAACAGGTAATAAAGAATCTACACAAACTCTTTGCTCAATTTTTCTGGAGCAGCACTGTGGGAGGAAGCAGCAGACACTGGTCCTCATGGAACACTCTATGTATGCCTTGTGAGGAGGGGGTGCAGGCTTTAGATCATTACATGACATGTCCAAAGCTCTTTTCTGTAAGTTGTGGTGGAATTTCAGAACCAGGCCTAGCCTCTGGAGTGCTTACATGTGTCAAAAGTAATACAAAAAACACAATGCAGTGTTAGTTCCACGGAAAAGAGGATCACAAGCATGGAAGAAGATGTTGGAATGTAGAGAGAACATAGAACATCGAATCAACTGGTACTTAAAAATAGGATCCTCACTCTTCTGGTATGACAACTGGACAGGACGGGGAGCACTCTACTTCACAGTACCAGCAAATTTTCCAATTGATGACTCAATACACAATGTAAATGATTTCCTACAAGATGGAAACCGGAATGTAGATAAACTCTCAGAAGCCCTGCCACAGGAAATGGCAACACACATAGTGGAAGCAATAAAGCCTCCAAATAGGGGAGACATCATGGATATACCATACTGGATGCTACAAACTCAAGGAAATTTTAGTGTCAAATCTGCCTGGGAATACATCAGAAGAAGAGATGAACCCAAAAGAGCATACAAGATGATCTGGGTTAAAGGTCTCCCTTTTAAGATTGCTTTCTTCATGTGGAGAGTCTGCAAGGCCAAACTACCTCTAAATGATTTCATGAAAAGACTGGGATACCAAATGCCATCCAGATGCTGGCGTTGCACACAACCAAAGGAGGAAAGCTTGGTGCATCTCTTATTTACATCTAGCACAGCAACTCAAGTATAGAAATACTTTCTATCAAGAGAAGGAATAGACTTGAAGGCCTATCCTTCCATCAAGCAATAACCAAATGTTGGACAACACAAACAGTCACCAGACTCAAACCTGGGCTGCAGGCAGTTCCATCTTGCATTGTATGGGAGCTATAGAAAAGAAGGAATTGCTACAAACATGGAGAAACAGTTACAATTAGCAGGGTCATCTGTCAAGTTTCCACAACATTACAAGCACTAGTCCAAGCAAGAAAACCAGAACTCAATGTCCCACACAAATGGCAAGACCTCTTGCACATGATGGAAAACTACACCCCAAGATTAACTTTCAACAAAGTTATATAGGAATTCCCAAATGAAGGGTGAATTAAAGTCAACACTGATGGAGCATCAAAAGGGAACCCAGGAAAGATCTCAATAAAATACTGTTTAATAAATGAAGTAGGGGAGATCATATATGCACTTGGTACAGCAATCCCAGAAGGAACAAACACCATAGCAGAAGCAATAGCTATTGTTGAAGCATTAAGGTTCCGCAAATCACAAAGCTACTCCCACATATGGCTGCAAATAGACTCAATGTTATTGAACAACATCATCAATGGCATTTGGAAGCCACCATGGTGCATAATTGATCGAGTAGAAGAGATACTGCAACTAAAAGAAGCCCTTACACTTAATGTATCACACATATATTGAGAAGGAAATAAACTAGCTGACCATCTTGCAAATTATGCACTAGAATTTGAGAGAATTGAGTGCTATGACTTCTGGCAGTTAGACATACAGGGCAGAAGAATAGTTAATGAAGATAAGCTACAATGCCCTACTTAAGAGTGAAGGTAGCAAAATAGCAAGCAGGAAAAGGAACCAGTGGTCTTACACCAAGCCACAGACACACTTCATCCCCGCTGTACAAATGTTTAACAACAAGAGCTTAAGAATATACAATGTTGTACTAACACTCTCTCTAATTCTGCAGGCACACTACCTGATTACAGCAAAACCTAAACTCTGCAAAAAGCTCATGGAAGAACAAAGGGAGCTAAAACAATGGCTTTACACTAACATGCTGCTATTTGTTGCTAGATGCAATAACTGGTTTTTGGCTAAATGCAGGAATGAAGACATCATCTCAACACAAACTTTTCTACAAGACAGGAGCACAACAGCAACAGCATCATCAAGATATACCAATTGGCTTCTTGCTGGCTGCAAGGAACAAAAACAGGGACATGCCAATGCAGCACAATCTCTACAACAAAACAAGAGCACAACAGCAGCAGAGAAAATTTTCACAAAGAGACTGCAATCAGGAAACACAGACTCACTGCTCTCTGCAGAAAAGAAGGACTGGAGCATATTGGTACATCAGAATGGAACTCAACTACTCACCACAGCACTCACCAACATCACAAAGCAGATATCTGGCCTCAGCAGAAATACAAAGAAAGCCAAGGACAAATCAGAAAAGAAACCAGCACACAGCAACAACCTCACAAGTAAACCAGCTACCACACCAACAGCAGAACAAAAACAACCAAAGCCACACTTATCACTCTTCTAAGAACCAAAGGATCAAGGTCACATCTAAATCCTATAATGCCATAAGGACAGAAGCCAACTTGAGCTGGATCAGGCTATTACTGCATTTGCAATGTGTGGTATCAGCACTCTTGGTGCTCATTCTATTGCAAATACAGCAATTACCATGGTCCATCTTCAAGAACAACAACCAAGCACTACAGTCTTTAGCAAGTTTCTCACTGAACAAAGGACATAACTCATATCAACAAAATCAACAATGCCAATACAACAAAAGCAGCAATTCTTTCAATCACCTTTAAGCAGAACACATAACAAACATAGATACACAACAACAGCAACAACAATCAGCCAACATATAGCAGCATAGAAGCAGCAGTCCACACAGACACATGCTAACACAACAGCAACTCCACCGTACAGCAATGCAGCCAATGCATCATCAGCAGAAACATCATCCACGCAGGAACAACAAAAGAAGTTAAGGACATCAGTAAGAAGATAGAGGTATCAGCAACCACAGGAGAACACACCAATTGCACACACTCTCATCAATCTCAAGCATCCTCCAAAGCAACACACAACAGCAGACTCATCATCTAC
This sequence comes from Nicotiana obtusifolia, assembly GCA_002018475.1. Taxonomy (NCBI): domain Eukaryota; kingdom Viridiplantae; phylum Streptophyta; class Magnoliopsida; order Solanales; family Solanaceae; genus Nicotiana; species Nicotiana obtusifolia. The sequence goes on from MCJB01001880.1 coordinate 125,051, forward strand.
ACATAGATCAACAGGCAGCCCCAGAAGAAAACACAGCAATCAACAAGTACAGTAGGACACATCAACCTCATACATCCTCCTCATACTTGATCATCGCCAGAAATAACAATTCTAACACTCAGCAGTAGTTTCAACACTCAGCTCACAACAATCACAGCATCAACAACAACAAACTTGAAATGGCACAGCCAACAATACAACTGTGCAACCACAAGATACACACTAATAGCCATCTTCAACTTGGCTTTCCTTGCCCCAGAGGTCAAAGCAAAATTAAAGATTGTGCGCGCTCTTTCATCACACTTTTGCTAAATCCTAACATCATATCCTTTTGTCAAAGAAATATAGAAGGGAATAATTCCCTTATCTATGTAGTCACAGTAGAAAACATGTATTTTTTTGTATAACTCACCTAGGAAATATGCACATCATTTTTGTACATACGACTGTCTACTATAAATTAGGCAGTCGTCACATCACCATAGGTCTAACTTCTTTTTGCTACTCAGGTACTTTTAGTCAACACTTTAGGATGACTATAGGTACATGTATTTACTTTTAGGAGGTAAGGTTTATGTCCCCGTCCATCCTTGTATTTTATTTCTATTAATAAAAGCTTATATTTAACCAAGAAAAAAAAAATTCCCGATGTTTGCATTTTCGAAGAAAGGTTCGCATTTGCGAACCTTTACTCTACTTTTGACCACCGCATTTGCGACACAAACGTTCTCTTATGCGAACTTGGCCTTCTTCATTTGTATTCGCAATTGTGATGAAGGAGTCCACATTTGCAAACGTTGACCATCTGGTTGACTTTCATTTGCGGTCCTTCATTCGCATTTGCAACTTATGCGTTCATCTCAACACTAAACAATTGCATTCAAATGTCTCGCATTTGTGATCGTTGAATGGTGCGTTGACTGCGCAATTGCGAAGCCCAGATCGCATTTGCGATATCTAGGGCCTTTCTCCAATTTTCTTCATTTGAACTCCTTTTGACTTTTTTCACTTGGTTTCTTTCCCAATCACTTTTAAATCACGTAACCTGTAAAATAGAAGTAAACAACATTGAACAAACTATTTTATTAATCAACCATAGCTAAAATCTAAGAGTCAAGAAGAGATAAGTTGGTAAATACCAACTTATCAAGTAATCAACAATCTCCTTCCAAGTAATCAACTTAATAGTGTACCCATATCATGCCAAGTCAAAAAGTCTACTTTAAGCACAAACGCATGACTTTGATTGGAACCTAAAATTAATTCAAAGCATATGAACCACCAACAACTTCTCATAAATTTTATTTCATTCAAGTGCTCATACACCATGTTAATCAAAGTAGCAATGTAACGACCCTACCAGTCGCTTTGAGCATTGGCATTGTTGAGATCAATTTTGGCCCTCCCTTTTAAAATTAATTCACGCTCATTAATTGGCGATAAATGTAGTAAAAAATTTTCCAACCAATAACACATATTTCTTAAAATATAAATAATATAATAATTATAAATAATTAACAATGTTGAATTACTAGCAATTTAGTATTAAATATTCATAAATTATATTCTTATTTTTTTAAACTATTAAAATAATTTTTATATCTTAATAAACAAGTCTTACTCTTACTGATCATATTTTGTTACAATTAACTAAGACTAATTAAGTCAATTCTAAAGGTGTTAAAAGCTCAAATGCCTACAATTGCAATTGCCTAATCAAATACAATGTGGCCGCATTTCAAATTAAATATCATCTATTTTGGCCCAAATGCACAAGCCCAACCTCTCCTGACACGATCCAGACCTACTTCTATCATCCAACTTGGTATTCCATGCCATCTGGTCTGAGCTAATGGCATCGCACCACATTACCCCTCTTCTACACTCACATAAGAAGCACAAACGCATTTGGACCGTTGATCCAACTCATCAACATTTCGTAATTAATCTCCATTTTTCCTTTCATTTAATTCTTGTCGAAACCTCATCTAAACCGCTGTATTACAGGGATCCAATGGCCGTCCTTTTTTCATAATATAACCTTTTATTAACTCTTACCCCTAAAATATTCACCCGCCGCCACCCTTTCCTCTTTCTCTCCATACTTTTTCAAGCTTGCAATTTCATCAATCCGAAAAATTCTTGGAAAAAATAGTACAGTGTCACCTCAATCGAATCTGAATCATCCCCTCTGTCTCTGTTAGCCATGAATCCTGCCTGAATTTTCCCCTTTCGTTACTTTTGATTCGAAATCCCCAAATCATACCCTTAGACCTAAAATGTGCAACTAAAGTTCATCTGGTAAATGAGGTGCATAGCCTAGTCATAGATACCTTACCAATCATCATATGTTGGAACCTGTGGAAGAATAGATGCTCAGCTAAGTATGGAAGGAAAACATCCTCTGTGGCTAGAACACTGTATTCTATCACAGCTGATCTCTTCCTTTTACTTAGAACATCATACCCCAACATAAACTGGCCACCAAACTGGATAAATACATACTCTGCCATTGAAAAGCTAAAACACCAGCTCACCGCCCAGCAAGTGATCTGGCAAAGGCCATCACAAGGTTATGTGAAAATCAACACTGATGGTAGTGCCTTAGGAAATCCGGGGAAAGCAAGGGAAGGAATCATAGTTAGGAACCATCATGGACACCTTGTCCATGCAATTGCAAGCCCACTAGAAGAAGCTACCAATAACCAAGCAGAAACAGAGGCAGCCTACATTGGTATGCATTGGTGTGTTGGAAATGGATATACAAAAATCCATCTGGAAAGTGATTCACAATTGCTGATACAATGGCTAACTGGCAGCTCAAATCCACCTTGGACTATTAGTATGCTAGT